>CM059432.1:76534094-76725271 GCA_030390025.1 Squalus acanthias | reverse complement strand
AGACCCACGAGACCCCCGAGACACCCGATCACCCCCAAGACCCAAATCACACCGACACCCCTGATCACCCCGAGACCCCCGATCACCCCCAGAGAACCCCGATCACCCCGAGAACCCCGATCACCCCGAGATCCTAGATCACCCCGAGACCCTCGATCACCCCCGAGACCCTCGATCACCCCCGAGACCCCCGATCAAACCCAAGACCCCCGATCACCCCCGAGACCCCCGATCACCCCCGAGACCCCCAATCACCCCGAGACCCCGATCACCCTCGAAACCCCGAGCACCCCGAGACCCCCGATCACCCTCGAAACCCTGATCACCCTGAGACCCCCGATCACCCCAAGACCCCCGATCACCCCGAGACCCCCAATCACCCCCGAGACCCCCGATCACCCCGAGACCACGATCACCCCGAGACCCCCGATCACCCCGAGACCCCCAATCACCCCCGAGACCCCCGATCACCCCCTGATCACCCCGAGACCGCCAATCACCCCCCGAGATGCCTGACCACCCCGAGACCCCCGATCACCCCCGAGACCCCCGATCAGCCCGAGACCCCTGATCACCCACGAGACCCCGATAACCACGAGACCCCCGATCACCCCCGAGACCCCCGATCACCCACGAGACCGCCGATCCCCCTGAGACCCCCGATCACCCTCCGAGACCCCAGATCACCCCGAGACACCCGATCACCCCCCCGAGACCTCCGATCACCGCCGAGACCCCCGATCACCCCCCAAGACCCCCGATCACCCTCCCGAGACACTCGATCACCCCCCGAGTCCCCCGATCACCCTGAGACCACCGATTACCCCCGATAACCCAGATCACCCCCGAGATCCCCGATCACCCTGAGACCCCCGAGACCCCCGATCACCCCCAAGACCCCCGATCACCCCGATCACCCTGACACCCCCGATCAACCCCCTGAGACCCTCGATCACCCCCAGAGAACTCCAATCACCCCCGAGGCCCTCGATCAACCCCCGAGATCCCCGATCACGCTGAGACCCCCGATCACCCCGAGACCCGCGATCTCCCCACGAGACCCCCGATCACCCCGAGACCCCCGATCACCCTTGAAACCCTGATCACCCCGAGAACCCCCGATCACCCCGAGACCCGCGATCTCCCCACGAGACCCCCGATCACCCTGAGATCCCCGATCACCCTTGAAACCCTGATCACCCCGAGACCCCCGATCACCCCGAGACCCTCAATCACCCCTGAGACCCCCGATCACCCCGAGAACCCGATTACCCCCGAGACCCCCAATTATCCCCGATCACCCCGAGACCCCCGATCACCCCCGAGACCGCCGATCACCCCGAGACCATCAATCACCCCTGAGACCCCCGATCACCCCAAGACCCGCGATCACCCCGAGACCCCGATTACCCCCGAGACCCCCGATTATCCCCGATCACCCCGAGACCCCCGATCATCCCCGAGACCGCCGATCAACCCCCGAGACCCCTGATCACCCCGAGAATCCCAATCACCCACGAGACGCCCGATCAGCCCGAGACCCCCGATCACCCACGAGACCCTCGATCACCCCCTGACACCCCCGATAACCCCGAGACCACCGAGACCGCCGATCCCCCCGAGACCCCGATCACCCTCCGATACCCCAGATCACCCCGAGATCCGCGATCACCCCCCGAGACCCCCGATCTCCCCGAGACCCGCGATCTGCCCGAGACCCTCGATCACCCCCCGAGTCCCCGATCACCCCGAGACCCCCGATCACCCCCGAGAATCCCAATCACCCCAAGACCCCCGATCACCCCCGAGACCCGCGATCTGCCCGAGACCCTCAATCATCCCTGAGACCCCCGATCACCCCAAGACCCCCGATCACCCCCCCGATCACCCCGAGACCCCCGATCACCTCCCCCGATCACCCCAAGACCCCCGATAACCCCCCCGATCACCCCAAGACCCCCGATCACCCCCCGAGACCCTCAATCTTCCCTGAGACCCCCGATCACCCCAAGACCGCCGATCACCCCCCCGATCACCCCAAGACCCCCGATCACCCCCCGAGACCCTCAATCTTCCCTGAGACCCCCGATCACCCCAAGACCCCCGATCACCCCCCCGATCACCCCAAGACCCCCGATCACCCCCCACCGATCACCCCGAGACCCCCGATCACTCCCCCGATCACCCCAAGACCCCCGATCCCCCCCGATCATCCCCGAGACCCCCGATCACCACAAGACCCCCAATCACCCGAGACACCCGATCAGCCCGAGACCCCCCGATCACCCCCCGAGACCCCCGATGATTCCCGAGACACCCGATCACCCCCCGAGACGCCCGATCACTCCGAGATCCGAGATCACCCCAAGACCCCGAATCACGCCGAGACCCCCGATCACCCCGAGACCCCCGATCACCACCCAAGACCCCCGATCACCCCGAGACCCCTGATCACCTCCGAGACCCTCGATCACCTCCGAGACCCTCGATCACCCCCGAGACCCCCGATCACCCCCCAAGACCCCCAATCACCACCGAGACCCCCGATCACTCCCCGAGAACCCCGATCATGCCCGAGACCCCCGAGACCCCCGATCCCCCCCGAGACCCTCGATCACCCCGATCACCCCCACGAGACCCCCGATCACCCCACGAGACCCCCGATCACCCCCCGAGACCCCCGATCACCCCGAGATCCCCGATCACCCCAAGACCCCGAATCACCCCGAAGCCCCCGATCACCCCCCGAGACCCCCGATCACTCCGAGATCCCCGATCACCCCAAGACCCCAAATCACCACGAAACCCCTGATGACCCCCCGAGATCCCCGATCACCCCAAGACCTCCGATCACCACCCGAGACACCCGATCACCCCAAGACCCCGAATCATTCCGAGACCCCCCGATCACCACCGAGACCCTCGATCACCCCCGAGAACTCCGATCACCCACAAGACCCCCAATTACCGCCGAAACCCTCGATCACCTCCAGAGATCCCCGATCACCCCCAAGACCTCCGATCACCACCCGAGATCCCCGATCACCCCAAGACCTCCGATCACCACCCGAGACACCCGATCACCCCAAGACCCCGAATCATTCCGAGACCCCCCGATCACCACCGAGACCCTCGATCACCCCCGAGAACTCCGATCACCCACAAGACCCCCAATTACCTCCGAAACCCTCGATCACCTCCAGAGATCCCCGATCACCCCCAAGACCCCCGATCACCCCGAGACCCCCGAACACACCGAGACCCCCGATCACCCCCGAGATCCTCGATCACCCAGAGACCCTCGATCACCCCCGAGATCCTCGATCACCCAGAGACCCTCAATCACCCAGAGACCCTCGATCACCCCGAGATCCCCGATCACACAGAGACCCTCAATCACCCTGAGACCCTCGATAACCCCGAGACCCCCGATCACCCCTGAGACCCCCGATCACCCCCGAGACCCTCGATCATCCCCCGAGACCCCCGATCACCCCCGAGACCCCCGATCACCCCCCGAGACCCCCGATCACCCACAAGACCCTCGATCACTCCGAGACCCCCGATCACCCCCCAAGAACCCCGATCACCCCCGAGACCCCCGATCACCCCCCGAGAACCCCGATAATGCCCGAGACCCCCGATCACCTCCCGAGACCCTCGATCACCCCGATCACCCCCGCGAGACCCCCGATCACACCCTGAGACGGCCGATCACCCCGAGAAACCCGATCACCCCCCGAGAGCCTGGATCACCCCCAGAGAACCCCGATCACCCCCCGGGACCCCCGCTCACCCCCCAAGACCCCCGATCACAACCCGAGACCCCCGATCACCCCCGAGACCCCCGATCACCCTGAGACCAGCGATCACCCCCGAGACGCCAGATCACCCCGAGACCCCCAAATCTCGGGCCCCCGATCACCCCCCGAGATCCCCTATCACCCTCAAGACCCTCGATCACCCCCGAGACCCTCGATCGCATCCCAAGATCCCCGATCACCCCCGAGACCCTCGATCACCCCGAGACCCTCGATCACCCCCGAGACCCCCGAGCACCCCCCGAGAGCCCCGATCACCCCCCGAGAACCCCGATAATGCCCGAGACCCCCAATTACCTCCGAAACCCTCGATCACCTCCAGAGATCCCCGATCACCCCCAAGACCCCCGATCACCCCGAGACCCCCGAACACACCGAGACCCCCGATCACCCCCGAGATCCTCGATCACCCAGAGACCCTCGATCACCCCCGAGATCCTCGATCACCCAGAGACCCTCAATCACCCAGAGACCCTCGATCACCCCGAGATCCCCGATCACACAGAGACCCTCAATCACCCTGAGACCCTCGATAACCCCGAGACCCCCGATCACCCCTGAGACCCCCGATCACCCCCGAGACCCTCGATCATCCCCCGAGACCCCCGATCACCCCCGAGACCCCCGATCACCCCCCGAGACCCCCGATCACCCACAAGACCCTCAATCACTCCGAGACCCCCGATCACCCCCCAAGAACCCCGATCACCCCCGAGACCCCCGATCACCCCCCGAGAACCCCGATAATGCCCGAGACCCCCGATCACCTCCCGAGACCCTCGATCACCCCGATCACCCCCGCGAGACCCCCGATCACACCCTGAGACGGCCGATCACCCCGAGAAACCCGATCACCCCCCGAGAGCCTGGATCACCCCCAGAGAACCCCGATCACCCCCCGGGACCCCCGCTCACCCCCCAAGACCCCCGATCACAACCCGAGACCCCCGATCACCCCCGAGACCCCCGATCACCCTGAGACCAGCGATCACCCCCGAGACGCCAGATCACCCCGAGACCCCCAAATCCCGGGCCCCCGATCACCCCCCGAGATCCCCTATCACCCTCAAGACCCTCGATCACCCCCGAGACCCTCGATCGCATCCCAAGATCCCCGATCACCCCGAGACCCTCGATCACCCCGAGACCCTCGATCACCCCCGAGACCCCCGAGCACCCCCCGAGAGCCCCGGTCACCCCCAGAGACCCCCGATCACCCCCCGAGACCCCCGATCAACCCCGAGACCCCCGATCAACCCCGAGACCCTCGATCATTCCCCAAAACCCCCGATCACCCCGAGACCCCCGACCACCCCGAGACCCCCGATCACCCCGAGACCCGTGATCACCCCCGAGACCCTCGATCACCCCGAGACCCCCGATCATTCCCGAGACCCTCGATCACCCCGAGACCCCCGATCATTCCCGAGACCCCCGATCATCGCCGAGACGACCGATCATTCCCGAGACCTCCGATCACCCCAAGAACCCCGATCATTCACGAGACCCCCGATCACCCCCCAAGACCCCCGATCACCCCGAGACCCCGATCACCCAGAGACCCTCGATCACCCCGAGACCCCCGATCACCCGAGACCCCCGAACACACCGAGACCCCCGATCACCCCCGAGATCCTCGATCACCCAGAGACCCTCGATCACCCAGAGACCCTCGATCACCCTGAGACCCTCGATCACCCCAAGATCCCCGATCACCCAGAGACCCTCGATCACCCTGAGACCCTCGATAACCTCGAGAGCCCCGATCACCCCGATCACCCCCCGAGACCCGCGATCAACCCCGAGACCCCAGCTAACCCCCCGAAATGCCCGATCACCCCACGAGACCCCCGATCACCCCGAGACCCTCGATCACCCCCCGAGACCCCAGATAACCCCCTAGACCCTCGATCAACCCCCGAGACCCCCGATCACCCCAAGACACCCAATCACCCCCGAGGCACCCGATCACCACGAGATCCCCGATTACCCAGAGACCCTCGATCATCCCCCGAGAACCCCGAACACACCGAGACCCCCGATCAACCCCGAGAACCCCCGATCACCCCAAGATCCCCAACCACCCCGAGACCCCCGATCAACGCCAAGACCCCCGATCATCCCAATCACCCCGAGACCCCAGATCACCCCGAGACCCTCGATCACCCAGAGATCCTCGATCACGCCCGAGACCCCCGATCACCCCGAGATCCTCGATCACCCCCGAGACCCCCGATCACCCCCGAGACACCCGATCACCCCCGAGACCCCCGATCATCCCCCGAGATCCCCAATAACCCAGAGACCCTCGATCACCCCAAGAGCCCTGATCACCCAGATACCCCCGATCACCCCCCGAGACCCCCGATTACCCAGAGACCCTCGATTAGCCCGAGACCATCGATCACCCCCGAGACCCCCGATCACCCCGACACCCCCGAACACACCGAGACCCTCGATCACCCTGAGACACTCGATCACCCCTGAGACCCCCGATCACACCCGAGACCCCCGATCATCCCCCGAGACCCCCCAATCACCCCGAGACCCCAACCACCCCCCCGAGATCCCCGATCACCCAGAGACCCTCGATCACCCCGAGACACTCGATCACCCCCGAGACCCCCGATCATCCCCCGAGACCCCCGATCATCCCCCGAGACCCCTGATCACCCCGACACCACCGAACACACTGAGACCCTCGATCACCCACCGAGAACCCCAATCACCCAGAGACCCCCGATCACCCCCGAGACCCTCGATCACCCCCCGAGAACCCCGATCACCCCCGCGACCCCCGATCACCCCCAGAGAACCTCGATCACCCCCCCAAGACCCCCGAGACCCCCGATCACCCCCGAAAACCCCGATCACCCCGAGACCCCCGATCACCCCGAGACCCCCGAACACCCCGAGACCCCCGATCATGCGAGACCCTCGATCACACCGAGACCCCCGATCACCCCCGAGACCCCCGATCACCCCAAGATCCCCGATCACCCCCAAGACCCCCGATCATCCCCGAGACCCCCGATCACCCGCGAGGCACCCGATCACCCCCCGAGACCCCCGATCACCCCCGAGACCCCCGATCACCCCCGAGACCCCCGATCACCCCCAAGACCCTCGATCACCCCCAATACCCCTGATCACCCCCCGAGACCCCCGATCACCCCCGAGACCCCCGATCAGCCCCGAGATCCCCGATCACCCCGAGAATCCCGATCATCCCCCGAGACCCCCGATCACTCCGAAATCCCCGATCACCCCCGAGACCCCCGATCACCCCCAAGACCCTCGATCACACCGAGACCCCCGATCACCCCGAGACCCCCGATCACCCCCGAGGTCCCCGATCACCCCCGAGACTCTCGATCACCCCAAGATCCTCGATCACCCCCCGAGACCCCCAATCACCCACGATCACCCCCGAGACCCCGATCACCCCCGAGACCCTCGATCACCCCGAGATCCTCGATCACCCCCCGAGACCCCAGATCACCCCGAGACCCCCGATCACCCCGAGACCCCCAACCACCCCACCGAGATCCCCGATCACCCAGAGACCCTCGACCACCCCGAGAGCCCTGATCACCCCCGAGACCCCCGATCATTCCCGAGACATCCGATCACACCCCGAGACCCCCGATCATCCCGAGACCCCTGATCACCCCGAGACCCTCGATCACCCCCCGAGATCCCCGATCATTCTCGAGACCCCCGATCATCCCGAGACCCCTGATCACCCCGAGACCCTCAATCACCCCCCGAGACCGCCAATCACCCAGAGACCCTCGATTACCCCAAAACACTCGATCACCCCCGAGACCCCCGATCACCCCGAGACCCTCGATCACCCCGAGACCCTCGATCACCCCGAGACCCCCGATCACCCCCCGAGTCCCCCGATCACCCCGACACCCCCGAACACACCGAGACCCTCGATCACCCCCCGAGATCCCCGATCACCCAGAGACCCCCGATCACCCCGAGACCCCCGATCATTCCCGAGACCCCCGATCATCCCGAGACCGCTGATCACCCCGAGACCCTCGATCAAGCCCCGAGACCCCCGATCACCCAGAGACCCTCGATTACCCCGAAACACTCGATCACCCCCGAGACCCCCGATGACCCCGAGACCCTCGATAGCGCCGAGACCCTCGATCACACCCCGAGACCCCCGATCACCCCAAGACCCCCGATCACCTCGAGACCCCCGATCACCAGGAGACCCTCGATCACCCCCCGAGAACTCCGATCACCCACGAGACACTCGATCACCCCCCAAGACCCCCGATCACCCCCCGAGAACCCCGATCATCCCCGAGACCACCGATCACCCCCCGAGACCCTCGATCACCCCGATCACTCCGATCACCCTGAGACCCCCGAGACCCACGAGACCCCCGATCACCCCCCGAGACCCCGGATCACACCGAGACCCCCAATCACCCCGACACCCCCGATCACCCCCCGAGACCCCCGATCACCCCCAGAGAATCTCGATCACCCCCCCAAGACCCCCGAGAACCCCGATCACCCCCGAAAACCCCGATCACCCCGAGACCCCCGATCACCCCAAGACCCCCGATCACCCCGAGATCCTCGATCACCCCGAGACCCCCGATCACCCCGAGATCCTCGATCAACCCGAGATCCCCGATCACTCCCGAGATCCTCGATCACTCCGAGAACCCCGTTCACCCCCCGAGACCCCCTATCACCCCCGAGACCCACGATCACCCCGAGACCCCCGATCACCCCCGAGACCCCCGATCACCCCCGAGACCCCCGATCCCCCCGATCCCCCCGAGACCCCCGATCACCCCCGAGACCCCCGATCACCCCCGAGACCCCCGATCACCCCGAGATCCTCGATCAACCCGAGATCCCCGATCACTCCCGAGATCCTCGATCACTCCGAGAACCCCGTTCACCCCCCGAGACCCCCTATCACCCCCGAGACCCCCGATCACCCCGAGACCCCCGATCACCCCCGAGACCCCCGATCACCCCGAGACCCCCGATCACCCCCGAGACCCCCGATCACCCCGAGACCCCCGATCACCCCCGAGACACCCGATCACTCTGAGAACCCCGATCACCCCGAGACACCCGATCACCCCCGAGACCCCCGATCACCCCCGAGACCCCCGATCATTCCCGAGACCCCCGATCACCCCGAGAATCTCGATCACCCCCGAGACCCCCGATCATTCCCGAGACCCCCGATCACTCCGAGAACCCCGATCACCCCCGAGCCCCCCGATCACTCCGAGAACCCCGATCACCCCCGAGACCCCCGATCGCTCCGAGACCCCCGATGACCCCCGAGACCCCCGATCACCCCCGAGACTTCCGATCACCCGAGATCCCCGATCACCCCCGAGACCCCCGATCACCCTGAGACCCCCCGATCACCCCGAGGCCCTCTATCACCCCCGAGACCCATGATCACCCCGAGACCCTCGATCACCCCCCGAGAACCCCAAGAACCCTGATCACCCCCCGAGAACATCGATCACCCAGATCACCCCCACGAGACCCCCGATAACCCCCCGAGACCCCCGATCAGCCCAAGACCCACGAGACCCCCGAGACACCCGATCACCCCCAAGACCCAAATCACACCGACACCCCTGATCACCCCGAGACCCCCGATCACCCCCAGAGAACCCCGATCACCCCGAGAACCCCGATCACCCCGAGATCCTAGATCACCCCGAGACCCTCGATCACCCCCGAGACCCTCGATCACCCCCGAGACCCCCGATCAAACCCAAGACCCCCAATCACCCCAAGACCCCCGATCACCCCCGAGACCTCCGATCACCCCCGAGACCCTCGATCCCCCCCGATCCCCCCGAGACCCCCGATCACCCCCGAGACCCCCGATCACCCCCGAGACCCCCGATCACCCCGAGACCCCCGATCACCCCGAGATCCTCGATCAACCCGAGATCCCCGATCACTCCCGAGACCCCCGATCACCCCCAGAGAACCCCGATCACCCCGAGAACCCCGATCACCCCGAGATCCTAGATCACCCCGAGACCCTCGATCACCCCCGAGACCCTCGATCACCCCCGAGACCCCCGATCAAACCCAAGACCCCCAATCACCCCAAGGCCCCCGATCACCCCCGAGACCCCCGATCACCCCCGAGACCCCCGATCACCCCCCGAGACCCTCGATCACCCCGAGACCCTCGATCATCCCCTGAGATCCCCGATCACCCCGAGACCCCCGATCACCCCCGAGACCCCCCGATCACCCCGGGACCCCTAACCACCCCACCGAGATCCCCGATCACCCAGAGACCCTCGACCACCCCGAGAGCCCTGATCAGCCCCAGACCCCCGATCACCCCAAGACCCCCGATCACCCCGAGACCCCTGATCACCCCCTGAGACCCCCCTGCACCCCCCGAGACCCCCGATCACCCCGACACCCCCGAACAAACCGAGACCCTCGATCACCTCCCGAGATCCCCGATCACCCAGAGACCCCCGATCACCCCAAGACCCCCGATCATTCCCGAGACCCCCGATCACCCCCTGAGACCCCCGATCACTCCGAGACCCCCGATCACCCCCGAGACCCCTGATCACCCCCGAGACCCCCGATCACCCCGAGACCCCTGATCACCCCCGATACTCCCGATAACCCTGCGAACCCCGATCACTCCGAGAACCCCGATCACCCCCCGAGTACCTCGATCACCCCCGATACCCCCGATCACACAGATCACCCCCACGAGACCCCCGATCACCACCCGAGACCCTCGATCACCCCGATCACTCCGATCACCCTGAGACCCCCGATTACCCCCGAGACCCTCGATCACCCCCGAGACCCTCGATCACCCCAAGACCCCCGATCACCCCCGAGACCCCCGACCACCCCCGAGACCCCCGATCACCACCGATACGCCCGATCACCCCCGCGACCCCTGATCACCCCCAGAGAATCTCGATCGCCCCCCCAAGACCCCCGAAAACCCCGATCACCCCCCGAGACCCCCGATCACTCCGAGAACCCCGATCACCCCCCGAGACCCCCGATCACCCCGATCACCCCCGAGACCCCCGATCACCCCCGAGACCCCCGATCACCCCGAGACCCCCGATCACCCCCGAGACCCCCGATCACCACCGAGACCCCCGATCACCTACCGAGAACCTCGATCACCCCCAAGACCCCTGATCACCCCCCGAGACCCCCGATCACCCCCGAGACACCCGATCACCACGCGAATCCCGATCACCCCCCGAGACCCCCGATCACTCCGAGACCCCCGATCGCCCCCGAGACCCCCGATCATTCCCGAGACCCCCGATCACCCCGAGAATCCCGATCACCCCCCGAGACCCCCGATCACTCCGAGAACCCCGATCACCCCCCCGATCACTCCAAGACCCCCAATCACCCCCGAGACGCCCGATCACTCTGAGAACCTCGATCACCCCCAAGATCCCCGATCACCCCCGAGCCCCCCGATCAATCCGAGAACCCCAATCACCCCGAGACCCCCGATCACTCCGAGAACCCCGATCACCCCCCAAGATCCCCGATCACCCCCGAGCCCCCCGATCACCTCCGAGAACCCCGATCACCCCCGAGACCCACGGTCACTCCGAGACCCCCGATCACCCCCGAGACCCCCGATCACCCCCGAGACCTCCGATCACCCCGAGACCCCCGATCATCCCGAGACCCCCGATCACCCCTGAGACCTCCGATCACCCCGAGACCCCCGATCACCCCCGAGACCCCCCGATCACCCCGGGACCCCCAACCACCCCACCGAGATCCCCGATCACCCAGAGACCCTCGACCACCCCGAGAGCCCTGATCACCCCCGAGACCCCCGATCACCCCAAGACCCCCGATCACCCTGAGACCCCTGATCACCCCCTGAGACCCCCGAACACCCCCCGAGACCCCCGATCACCCCGACACCCCCGAACACACCGAGACCCTCGATCACCCCCCAAGATCCCCGATCACCCAGAGACCCCCGATCACCCCAAGACCCCCGATCACCCAGAGACCCCCGATCACCCTGAGACCCTCGATCACCCTGAGACCCCTGATCACCCCCTGAGACCCCCGATCACCCCCCGAGACCCCCGATCACCCCGACACCCCCGAACACACCGAGACCCTCGATCACCCCCCAAGATCCCCGATCACCCCCTGAGACCCCCGATCATTCCCAAGACCCCCGATCACCCAAAGACCCCCGATCACCCCGAGACCCTCGATCACCCCCCGAGACCCCCGAGCACCCAGAGACCCTCGATTACCCCGAAACACTCGATCACCCCCGAGAAACCCCGATCACACCCTGAGACCCTCGATCACCCTGAGACCCCCGATCACCCCGAGACCCCCGATCACCCCGATCACTCCGATCACCCTGAGACCCCCGATCACCCCCGAGACCCTCGATCACCCCCGAGACCCTCGATCACCCCAAGACCCCCGATCACCCCGAGACCCCCGATCACACCCACGACCCCCGATCACCCCCAGAGAATCTGGATCACCCCCGCAAGACCCCCGAGATCCCCGATCACTCCGAGATCCCCGATCACCCCGATCACCCCGATCACCCCGAGACCCCCGATCACCCCGAGATCCTCGATCACCCCGAGAACCCCGATCACCCCCAAGACCCCCGATCACCCCGAGACACCCGATCACCCCGAGAACCCCGATCACCCCAAGACCCCTGATCACCCCCCGAGAACCCCGATCACCCCGAGAATCCCAAACACCCCCGAGACCCCCGATCACCCCCGAGACCCCCGATCACCCCCGAGCCCCCGATCACTCCGAGAACCCCGATCACCCCCCGAGACCCCCGATCACTCCGAGAACCCCGATCACCCCCCGAGACCCCCGATCACTCCGAGATCCCTGATCACCCCGAGTACCCCGATCACCCCCGAGACCCCCGATCACCCCGAGACCCCCGATCACCCCCGAGACCCCCGATCACCCCGAGACCCCGATCACCCCCGAGACTCTCGATTACCCCGAGACCCCGATCACCCCGATCACCCGAGACCCCCGATCACCCCCGAGACCCCCGATCACCCCGAGACCCCGATCACCCCGAGACCCCGATCACCCCCGAGACCCTCGATCACCCCCGAGACCCTCGATCATCCCGATCACCCCGAGACCCCCGAGACCCCCGATCACCCCCAAGACCCCCGATCACCCCGAGACCCAAACCACCCCCCTGAGATCCCCGATCACCCAGAGACCCTCGATCACCCCGAGAGCCCTGATCACCCCCGAGACCCCCGATCATTCCCGAGACATCCGATCACACCCGAGACCCCTGATCACCCGAGACCCCTGATCACCCCGAGACACCCGATCACCCCAAGACCCCCGATCATTCCCGAGACATCCGATCACACCCCGAGACCCCCGATCACCCCGAGACCCCTGATCACCCCCTGAGACCCCCGATCATCCCGAGACCCCTGATCACCCAGATACCCTCGATCACCCCCTGAGACCCCCGATTACCCAGAGACCCTCAATTAGCCCGAGACCATCGATCACCCCCGAGACCCCCGATCACCCCCCGAGACCCTTATCACCCCGACACCCCCGAACACACTGAGACCCTCGATCACCCCCCGAGATCCCCGATCACCCAGAGACCCCCGATCACCCCGAGACCCCCGATCACCCGAGACCACCGATCACCCCCCGAGACCCCCAATCATCCTGAGACCCCCGATCACCCGGAGACCCTCGATCACCCCCCGAGAACCCCAAGAACCCTGATCACCCCCCGAGAACATCGATCACCCAGATCACCCCCACGAGACCCCCGATAACCCCCCGAGACCCCCGATCACCCCAAGACCCCCGATACCCACGAGACCCCCGATCACCCCCGAGACCCCCGATCACACATTGACCCCTGATCACCCCGAGACCCCCGATCACCCCCCTAGAGCCCCGATCACCCCCCGAGACCCCCGATCACCCCCAGAGAACCCCGATCACCCCCCAATACCCCCGAGAAACCTGATCACCCCAAAAACCCCGATCACAACGAGACCCCCGATCACCCCGAGATCCTAGATCACCCCCGAGACCCCCGATCACCCCGAGATACTCGATCACCCCCAAGAACCCTGATCACCCCCCGAGACCCCCGATCACCCCCGAGATCCCCGATCACCCCCGAGATGCCCGATCACCCCCGAGACCCCTGATCACCCCCCGAGACCCCCGATCACCCCCCGAGACCCTCGATCACCCCGAGACCCTCGATCACCCCCGAGACCCTCGATCACCCCCCGAGACCCTCGATCACCCCGAGACCCTCGATCACCCCCGAGACCCCCGATCACCCCCCGAGACCCTCGATCACCCCCGAGACCCCCGATCACACATTGACCCCTGATCACCCCGAGACCCCCGATCACCCCCCTAGAGCCCCGATCACCCCCCGAGACCCCCGATCACCCCCAGAGAACCCCGATCACCCCCCAATACCCCCGAGAAACCTGATCACCCCCTGAGACCCCCGATCATCCCGAGACCCCTGATCACCCAGATACCCTCGATCACCCCCTGAGACCCCCGATTACCCAGAGACCCTCAATTAGCCCGAGACCATCGATCACCCCCGAGACCCCCGATCACCCCCCGAGACCCCTGATCACCCCGACACCCCCGAACACACTGAGACCCTCGATCACCCCCCGAGATCCCCGATCACCCAGAGACCCCCGATCACCCCGAGACCCCCGATCACCCCGAGACCACCGATCACCCCCCGAGACCCCCAATCATCCTGAGACCCCCGATCACCCGGAGACCCTCGATCACCCCCCGAGAACCCCAAGAACCCTGATCACCCCCCGAGAACATCGATCACCCAGATCACCCCCACGAGACCCCCGATAACCCCCCGAGACCCCCGATCACCCCAAGACCCCCGATACCCACGAGACCCCCGATCACCCCCGAGACCCCCGATCACACATTGACCCCTGATCACCCCGAGACCCCCGATCACCCCCCGAGACCCCCGATCACCCCCCGAGACCCTCGATCACCCCGAGACCCTCGATCACCCCCGAGACCCTCGATCACCCCCGAGACCCCCGATCACTCCGAGATCCTCGATCACCCCCAAGACCCCTGATCACCCCCCGAGACCCCCGATCACCCCCCGAGACCCTCGATCACCCCGAGACCTCCGATCACCCCGAGATCCTCGATCACCCCCAAGACCCCTGATCACCCCCCGAGACCCCCGATCACCCCCCGAGAACCCCGATCACCCCCGAGACCCCCGATCACCCCGAGATCCCCGATCATCCCCGAGACCCCTGATCAACCCCGAGACCCCCGATCACCCCCCAAGAGCCCCGATCACCCCGAGACCCCCGATCAACCCCGAGACCCTGATCACCCCGAGACCCCCGATCACACCCGAGACCCCCGATCACCCCCCGAGACCCTAGATCACCCCGAGACCCCCGAGACCCCCCGATCACCCCGATAACCCCGAGCCCCCGATCACCCCGAGACCCCCGATCAACCCCGAGACCCTGATCACCCCGAGATCCCCGATCACACCCGAGACCCCCGATCACCCCCCGAGACCCTAGATCTCCCCGAGACACCCGATCACCCCGAGAACCCCGAGCCCCCGATCACCCCGAGACCCCCGATTACCCCCCGAGACCCCCGATCACCCCCAAGACCCCCGATCACCCCGAGACCCCCGACCACCCCCGAGACCCCCGACCACCCCCCCGAGATCCCCGATTGCCCTGAGATCCCCGATCACCCCCGAGACACCCGATCATCCCCCGGGACCCCCGATCACCCCCGAGACCACCGACCACCCCCCCGAGATCCCCGATCACCCTGAGATCCCCGATCACCCCCCGAGACCCCCGATCACCCCGAGACCCCCTTCACCGCCGAGAACCCCGATCACCCCCCGAGACCCCCGATCACCCCGAGACCTCCGATCACCCACTGAGAGCCCCGAGACCCCCGATCACCCCAAGACCCCCGATCACCCCGAGACCTCCGATCACCCCGAGACCCCCGATCACCCCGAGACCTCCGATCACCCCGAGACCCCCAATTAGCCCCCGAGACCCCCAATCAACCCGAGACCCCCGATCACCCCAAGAAACTTAACTTATAACATTCTAACAGGACTAGACAGACTAGATGCAGGAAGGATGTTCCCGATGGCCGGGGAGTCCAGAACCAGAGGTCACAGTCTAAGGATAAGGGGTAAGCCATTTAGAACTGAGATGAGGAGGAATTTCTTCACCCAAAGAGTGGTGCACCTGTGGAATTCTCTACCACAGAAGGCAGTAGAGGCCAATTCATTAAATATATTCAAGAAGGAGTTAGATATATTTCTTGAAGCTAAAGGGATCAAGGGATATGGGGAGAAGGCAGGGACAGGGTACTGAATTTGGATGATCAGCCATGATCTCATTGAATGGCGGAGCAGGCTCGAGGGGCTGAATGGCCTACTCCTGCTCCTATCTTCTATGTTTCTATGACCCCCGTTCACCCCGAGACCCCCGATCACCCCCCGAGACCCTCGATCACCCCGAGACCCTCGATCACCCCAAGACCCTTGATCGCCCCCCGAGAACCCCGATCACCCCCCGAGACCCCCAATCATCCCCCGAGATCCCCGATCACCCCCCGAGACCCCCGATCATTCCCCAGACCCCCGATCACCCCGCGACCCCCGATCATTCCCCAGACCCCCGATCACCCCGAGACCCCCGATCACCCCCGAGACCCCCGATCACCCCGAGACCCTCGATCACCCCCGAGACCCCCGATCACCCCCCGAGAACCTCGATCATCCCCAAGACCCCTGATCACCCCTGAGACACCCGATCATCACCCTGAGATCCCCGATCACCCCCGAGACACCCGATCATTCCCGAGACCCCCGATCACCCCGAGACCCCCGATCACCTTCAGAACCCCGATCACCCTGAGAACTCCGATCACCCCGAGACCCCCATCACCGCCGAGACCCCCGATCACCCCCCGAGACTCTCGATCACCCCCGAGACCCCCGATCACCTCGAGACCTCCGATCACCCACTGAGACCCCCGAGACCCCCAATCACCCCGAGACCCCCGTGACCCTCGATCACCCCCGAGACCCCCGAACACCGAGACCTCCGATCACCCACTGAGACCCCCTTGACCCCCGATCACCCCAAGACCCCCGATCACCCCCCGATACACCCGATCACCCCCCGAGACACCCGATCAACCCTCGAGAACCCCGATTACCCCCTAGAACACCGATCACCCCGAGATCCTCGATCACCCCGAGATCCTCGATCACCCCCCGAGACCCCCGATCAACCCCGAGACCCTTGATCATTCCCTGAAACCCCTGATTACCCCGAGACCCGCGATCACCCCGAGACCCCCAATTAGCCCCCGAGACCCCCAATTAGCCCCCGAGACCCCCAATCAACCCGAGACCCCCGATCACCCCAAGAAACTTATAAACTTATAACATTCTAACAGGACTAGACAGACTAGATGCAGGAAGGATGTTCCCGATGGCGGGGGAGTCCAGACCCAGGGGTCACAGTCTAATGATAAGGGGTAAGCCATTTAGGACAGAGATGAGGAGGAATTTCTTCACCCAGAGAGTGGTGAACCTGTGGAATTCTCTACCACAGAAGGCAGTAGAGGCCAATTCATTAAATATATTCAAGAAGGAGTTAGATAGATTTCTTAAAGCTAAAGGGATCAAGGGATATGGGGAGAAGGCAGGGACAGGGTACTGAATTTGGATGATCAGCCATGATCTCATTGAATGGCGGAGCAGGCTCGAGGGGCTGAATGGCCTACTCCTGCTCCTATCTTCTATGTTTCTATGACCCCAGTTCACCCCGAGACCCCCGATCACCCCCCGAGACCCTCGATCACCCCGAAACCCTCGATCACCCCCGAGACCCCTGATCACCCCGAGATCCTCGATCACCCCCCGAGACCCCCGAGCACCCCCGAGACCCTCGATCACCCCCGAGACCCCCGATCACCCCCGAGACCCCTGATCACCCCCAAGACCCCCGATCACCCCCCGAGACCCCCGATCACCCCGAGATCCTCGATCACCCCGAAACCCTCGATCACCCCGAGACCCCGATCACCCCCCGAGACCCCCGATCACCCCGAGACCCCGATCACCCCCCGAGACCCCCGATCACCCCGAGACCCCCGATCACCCCCGAGACCCCCAATCACCCCAAGACCCCCGATCACACCCGAGACCCCCGATCACCCCCCGAGACCCTAGATCACCCCGAGACCCCCGATCACCCCGAGAACCCCGAGCCCCCGATCACCCGAGACCCCCGATTACCCCCCGAGACCCCGATCACCCCCGAGACCCCCGATCACCCCGAGACCCCCGATCACCCCGAGACCCCAGATCCCCCCAAGACCCCCGATCACCCCTGAGACCCCCGATCACCCGAGATCCTCGATCACAGCCCCCCCCGAGACCCCCGATCACCCCGAGACCTGCGATCACCCCGAGAGCCCCATCACCCCCCGAGACCCCCATCACCCCGAGACCCCGATCACCCCCCGAGACCCCCGATCACCCCGAGACCCCCGATCACCCCCGAGACCCCCAATCACCCCAAGACCCCCGATCACACCCGAGACCCCCGATCACCCCCCGAGACCCTAGATCACCCCGAGACCCCCGATCACCCCGAGAACCCCGAGCCCCCGATCACCCGAGACCCCCGATTACCCCCCGAGACCCCCGATCACCCCCGAGACCCCCGATCACCCCGAGACCCCCGATCACCCCGAGACCCCAGATCCCCCCAAGACCCCCGATCACCCCTGAGACCCCCGATCACCCCGAGATCCTCGATCACAGCCCCCCCCGAGACCCCCGATCACCCCGAGACCTGCGATCACCCCGAGAGCCCCATCACCGCCAAGACCCCCATCACCCCGAGAACCCCATCACCGCCGAGACCCCCATCACCGCCGAGACCCCCGATCACCCCGAGACCCCCGATCACCCCGAGACCCCCATCACCCCCCGAGACCCCCATCACCCCCTGAAACCCTCGATCACCCCGAGACCCCCGATCACCTTGAGAACCCCGATCACCCTGAGACACCCGATCACCCCCGAGACCCTTAATCACCCCGAGACCCCCGATCACCCCCGAGATCCCCGATCACCCCGAGACCCCCGATCACCCCCGAGACCCCCAATCACCCCGAGACCCCCGATCACCCCCAAGACCCCCAATCACCCCGAGACCCCCAATCACCCCCCAAGACCCCCGATCACCCCGAGACCCCCGATCACACCGAGACCCGCGTTCACTCCCGAGACCCCCAATCACCCCGAGACCCCCGAGACCCGCGATCACCCCTGAGACCCCCGATCACCCCGATCACCCCCCGAGACCCCCGATCACCCCCGAGACCCCCTATCACCCCCGAGACCCCCGATCACCCCGAGACCCCCAATCACCCCCTGAGACCCCAGATCCCTCCGAGAGCCCCGATCACCCCCCGGGAACCCCGATCACCTCGAGTTCCTCGATCACCCCGAGACCCCCAATCAACCCCGAAACCCTCGATCAATCCCGAGACCCTCGATCATTCCCCGAGACCCCCGATCACCCCGAGACCCCCGATAACCCCGAGTCCTGCGATCACCCCGAGACACCCATCACTGCCGAGACCCCCGATCACCCCGAGACCCCCGAGACCCACCGATCACCCCGAGACCCCCGATCACCCCGAGACCCCCATCACCGCCGAGACCCCCGACCACCCCCCGAGACCCCTGATGGCCCCCAAGATCCCCGATCACCCCCGAGATCCTCGATCACCCCCGAGATCCGCGATCACCCCCGAGACCCCCGATCACCCCCCGAGACTCTCGATCACCCCCGAGACCCCCGATCACCCACTGAGACCCCCGAGACCCCCAATCACCCCGAGACCCCCGTGACCCTCGATCACCCCCGAGACCCCCGAACACCGAGACCTCCGATCACCCACTGAGACCCCCTTGACCCCCGATCACCCCAAGACCCCCGATCACCCCCCGATACACCCGATCACCCCCCGAGACACCCGATCAACCCTCGAGAACCCCGATTACCCCCTAGAACACCGATCACCCCGAGATCCTCGATCACCCCGAGATCCTCGATCACCCCCCGAGACCCCCGATCAACCCCGAGACCCTTGATCATTCCCCGAAACCCCTGATTACCCCGAGACCCGCGATCACCCCGAGACCCCCAATTAGCCCCCGAGACCCCCAATTAGCCCCCGAGACCCCCAATTAGCCCCCGAGACCCCCAATCAACCCGAGACCCCCGATCACCCCAAGAAACTTATAAACTTATAACATTCTAACAGGACTAGACAGACTAGATGCAGGAAGGATGTTCCCGATGGCGGGGGAGTCCAGACCCAGGGGTCACAGTCTAATGATAAGGGGTAAGCCATTTAGGACTGAGATGAGGAGGAATTTCTTCACCCAGAGAGTGGTGAACCTGTGGAATTCTCTACCACAGAAGGCAGTAGAGGCCAATTCATTAAATATATTCAAGAAGGAGTTAGATAGATTTCTTAAAGCTAAAGGGATCAAGGGATATGGGGAGAAGGCAGGGACAGGGTACTGAATTTGGATGATCAGCCATGATCTCATTGAATGGCGGAGCAGGCTCGAGGGGCTGAATGGCCTACTCCTGCTCCTATCTTCTATGTTTCTATGACCCCAGTTCACCCCGAGACCCCCGATCACCCCCCGAGACCCTCGATCACCCCGAAACCCTCGATCACCCCCGAGACCCCTGATCACCCCGAGATCCTCGATCACCCCCCGAGACCCCCGAGCACCCCCGAGACCCTCGATCACCCCCGAGACCCCCGATCACCCCCGAGACCCCTGATCACCCCCAAGACCCCCGATCACCCCCCGAGACCCCCGATCACCCCGAGATCCTCGATCACCCCGAAACCCTCGATCACCCCGAGACCCCGATCACCCCCCGAGACCCCCGATCACCCCGAGACCCCGATCACCCCCCGAGACCCCCGATCACCCCGAGACCCCCGATCACCCCCGAGACCCCCAATCACCCCAAGACCCCCGATCACACCCGAGACCCCCGATCACCCCCCGAGACCCTAGATCACCCCGAGACCCCCGATCACCCTGAGAACCCCGAGCCCCCGATCACCCGAGACCCCCGATTACCCCCCGAGACCCCCGATCACCCCCGAGACCCCCGATCACCCCGAGACCCCCGATCACCCCGAGACCCCAGATCCCCCCAAGACCCCCGATCACCCCTGAGACCCCCGATCACCCCGAGATCCTCGATCACAGCCCCCCCCGAGACCCCCGATCACCCCGAGACCTGCGATCACCCCGAGAGCCCCATCACCGCCAAGACCCCCATCACCCGAGAACCCCATCACCGCCGAGACCCCCATCACCGCCGAGACCCCCGATCACCCCGAGACCCCCGATCACCCCGAGACCCCCATCACCCCCCGAGACCCCCATCACCCCCTGAAACCCTCGATCACCCCGAGACCCCCGATCACCTTGAGAACCCCGATCACCCTGAGACACCCGATCACCCCCGAGACCCTTAATCACCCCGAGACCCCCGATCACCCCCGAGATCCCCGATCACCCCGAGACCCCCGATCACCCCCGAGACCCCCAATCACCCCGAGACCCCCGATCACCCCCAAGACCCCCAATCACCCCGAGACCCCCAATCACCCCCCGAGACCCCCGATCACCCCGAGACCCCCGATCACACCGAGACCCGCGTTCACTCCCGAGACCCCCAATCACCCCGAGACCCCCGAGACCCGCGATCACCCCTGAGACCCCCGATCACCCCGATCACCCCCCGAGACCCCCGATCACCCCCGAGACCCCCTATCACCCCCGAGACCCCCGATCACCCCGAGACCCCCAATCACCCCCTGAGACCCCAGATCCCTCCGAGAGCCCCGATCACCCCCCGGGAACCCCGATCACCTCGAGTTCCTCGATCACCCCGAGACCCCCAATCAACCCCGAAACCCTCGATCAATCCCGAGACCCTCGATCATTCCCCGAGACCCCCGATCACCCCGAGACCCCCGATAACCCCGAGTCCTGTGATCACCCCGAGACCCCCATCACTGCCGAGACCCCCGATCACCCCGAGACCCCCGAGACCCACCGATCACCCCGAGACCCCCGATCACCCCGAGACCCCCATCACCGCCGAGACCCCCAACCACCCCCCGAGACCCCTGATGGCCCCCAAGATCCCCGATCACCCCCGAGATCCTCGATCACCCCCGAGACCCCCGATCACCCCCAAGACCCCCGATCACCCCCGAGAACCCTGATCACCCCGAGACCCCCGATCACCCCCGAGACCCCCGATCACCCCAAGACCCCCGATCACCCCGAGACCCCCGATCACCCCCGAGACCCCAAATCACCCCGAGACACCCGATCACCCCGAGACCCGCGATCGTCCCCCTGAGACCCGCGATCACCCCCGGGCACCCCCCAAGACCTGTGATTACCCACCCCCCCCCACCGAGACCCCCGAGACACCCCGAGAGCCCCGGTGACCCCCTGAGACCCCCGATCACCCCCCGAGACCCCCGATCACCCCCAAGACCCCCGATCACCTCGAGACCTCCGATCACCCACTGAGACCCCCGAGACCCCCAATCACCCCGAGACCCCCGTGACCCTCGATCACCCCCGAGACCCCCGAACACCGAGACCTCCGATCACCCACTGAGACCCCCTTGACCCCCGATCACCCCAAGACCCCCGATCACCCCCCGATACACCCGATCACCCCCCGAGACACCCGATCAACCCTCGAGAACCCCGATTACCCCCTAGAACACCGATCACCCCGAGATCCTCGATCACCCCGAGATCCTCGATCACCCCCCGAGACCCCCGATCAACCCCGAGACCCTTGATCATTCCCCGAAACCCCTGATTACCCCGAGACCCGCGATCACCCCGAGACCCCCAATTAGCCCCCGAGACCCCCAATTAGCCCCCGAGACCCCCAATTAGCCCCCGAGACCCCCAATCAACCCGAGACCCCCGATCACCCCAAGAAACTTATAAACTTATAACATTCTAACAGGACTAGACAGACTAGATGCAGGAAGGATGTTCCCGATGGCGGGGGAGTCCAGACCCAGGGGTCACAGTCTAATGATAAGGGGTAAGCCATTTAGGACTGAGATGAGGAGGAATTTCTTCACCCAGAGAGTGGTGAACCTGTGGAATTCTCTACCACAGAAGGCAGTAGAGGCCAATTCATTAAATATATTCAAGAAGGAGTTAGATAGATTTCTTAAAGCTAAAGGGATCAAGGGATATGGGGAGAAGGCAGGGACAGGGTACTGAATTTGGATGATCAGCCATGATCTCATTGAATGGCGGAGCAGGCTCGAGGGGCTGAATGGCCTACTCCTGCTCCTATCTTCTATGTTTCTATGACCCCAGTTCACCCCGAGACCCCCGATCACCCCCCGAGACCCTCGATCACCCCGAAACCCTCGATCACCCCCGAGACCCCTGATCACCCCGAGATCCTCGATCACCCCCCGAGACCCCCGAGCACCCCCGAGACCCTCGATCACCCCCGAGACCCCCGATCACCCCCGAGACCCCTGATCACCCCCAAGACCCCCGATCACCCCCCGAGACCCCCGATCACCCCGAGATCCTCGATCACCCCGAAACCCTCGATCACCCCGAGACCCCGATCACCCCCCGAGACCCCCGATCACCCCGAGACCCCGATCACCCCCCGAGACCCCCGATCACCCCGAGACCCCCGATCACCCCCGAGACCCCCAATCACCCCAAGACCCCCGATCACACCCGAGACCCCCGATCACCCCCCGAGACCCTAGATCACCCCGAGACCCCCGATCACCCTGAGAACCCCGAGCCCCGATCACCCGAGACCCCCGATTACCCCCCGAGACCCCCGATCACCCCCGAGACCCCCGATCACCCCGAGACCCCCGATCACCCCGAGACCCCAGATCCCCCCAAGACCCCCGATCACCCCTGAGACCCCCGATCACCCCGAGATCCTCGATCACAGCCCCCCCCGAGACCCCCGATCACCCCGAGACCTGCGATCACCCCGAGAGCCCCATCACCGCCAAGACCCCCATCACCCCGAGAACCCCATCACCGCCGAGACCCCCATCACCGCCGAGACCCCCGATCACCCCGAGACCCCCGATCACCCCGAGACCCCCATCACCCCCCGAGACCCCCATCACCCCCTGAAACCCTCGATCACCCCGAGACCCCCGATCACCTTGAGAACCCCGATCACCCTGAGACACCCGATCACCCCCGAGACCCTTAATCACCCCGAGACCCCCGATCACCCCCGAGATCCCCGATCACCCCGAGACCCCCGATCACCCCCGAGACCCCCAATCACCCCGAGACCCCCGATCACCCCCAAGACCCCCAATCACCCCGAGACCCCCAATCACCCCCCGAGACCCCCGATCACCCCGAGACCCCCGATCACACCGAGACCCGCGTTCACTCCCGAGACCCCCAATCACCCCGAGACCCCCGAGACCCCGATCACCCCCCGAGACCCCCGATCACCCCGAGACCCCGATCACCCCCCGAGACCCCCGATCACCCCGAGACCCCCGATCACCCCCGAGACCCCCAATCACCCCAAGACCCCCGATCACACCCGAGACCCCCGATCACCCCCCGAGACCCTAGATCACCCCGAGACCCCCGATCACCCCGAGAACCCCGAGCCCCCGATCACCCGAGACCCCCGATTACCCCCCGAGACCCCCGATCACCCCCGAGACCCCCGATCACCCCGAGACCCCCGATCACCCCGAGACCCCAGATCCCCCCAAGACCCCCGATCACCCCTGAGACCCCCGATCACCCCGAGATCCTCGATCACAGCCCCCCCGAGACCCCCGATCACCCCGAGACCTGCGATCACCCCGAGAGCCCCATCACCGCCAAGACCCCCATCACCCCGAGAACCCCATCACCGCCGAGACTCCCATCACCGCCGAGACACCCGATCACCCCGAGACCCCCGATCACCCCGAGACCCCCATCACCCCCCGAGACCCCCATCACCCCCTGAAACCCTCGATCACCCCGAGACCCCCGATCACCTTGAGAACCCCGATCACCCTGAGACACCCGATCACCCCCGAGACCCTTAATCACCCCGAGACCCCCGATCACCCCCGAGATCCCCGATCACCCCGAGACCCCCGATCACCCCCGAGACCCCCAATCACCCCGAGACCCCCGATCACCCCCAAGACCCCCAATCACCCCGAGACCCCCAATCACCCCCCAAGACCCCCGATCACCCCGAGACCCCCGATCACACCGAGACCCGCGTTCACTCCCGAGACCCCCAATCACCCCGAGACCCCCGAGACCCGCGATCACCCCTGAGACCCCCGATCACCCCGATCACCCCCCGAGACCCCCGATCACCCCCGAGACCCCCTATCACCCCCGAGACCCCCGATCACCCCGAGACCCCCAATCACCCCCTGAGACCCCAGATCCCTCCGAGAGCCCCGATCACCCCCCGGGAACCCCGATCACCTCGAGTTCCTCGATCACCCCGAGACCCCCAATCAACCCCGAAACCCTCGATCAATCCCGAGACCCTCGATCATTCCCCGAGACCCCCGATCACCCCGAGACCCCCGATAACCCCGAGTCCTGCGATCACCCCGAGACCCCCATCACTGCCGAGACCCCCGATCACCCCGAGACCCCCGAGACCCACCGATCACCCCGAGACCCCCGATCACCCCGAGACCCCCATCACCGCCGAGACCCCCGACCACCCCCCGAGACCCCTGATGGCCCCCAAGATCCCCGATCACCCCCGAGATCCTCGATCACCCCCGAGATCCGAGATCACCCCCGAGACCCCCGATCACCCCCCGAGACTCTCGATCACCCCCGAGACCCCCGATCACCCCGAGACCTCCGATCACCCACTGAGACCCCCGAGACCCCCAATCACCCCGAGACCCCCGTGACCCTCGATCACCCCCGAGACCCCCGAACACCGAGACCTCCGATCACCCACTGAGACCCCCTTGACCCCCGATCACCCCAAGACCCCCGATCACCCCCCGATACACCCGATCACCCCCCGAGACACCCGATCAACCCTCGAGAACCCCGATTACCCCCTAGAACACCGATCACCCCGAGATCCTCGATCACCCCGAGATCCTCGATCACCCCCGAGACCCCCGATCAACCCCGAGACCCTTGATCATTCCCCGAAACCCCTGATTACCCCGAGACCCGCGATCACCCCGAGACCCCCAATTAGCCCCCGAGACCCCCAATTAGCCCCCGAGACCCCCAATCAACCCGAGACCCCCGATCACCCCAAGAAACTTATAAACTTATAACATTCTAACAGGACTAGACAGACTAGATGCAGGAAGGATGTTCCCGATGGCGGGGGAGTCCAGACCCAGGGGTCACAGTCTAATGATAAGGGGTAAGCCATTTAGGACTGAGATGAGGAGGAATTTCTTCACCCAGAGAGTGGTGAACCTGTGGAATTCTCTACCACAGAAGGCAGTAGAGGCCAATTCATTAAATATATTCAAGAAGGAGTTAGATAGATTTCTTAAAGCTAAAGGGATCAAGGGATATGGGGAGAAGGCAGGGACAGGGTACTGAATTTGGATGATCAGCCATGATCTCATTGAATGGCGGAGCAGGCTCGAGGGGCTGAATGGCCTACTCCTGCTCCTATCTTCTATGTTTCTATGACCCCAGTTCACCCCGAGACCCCCGATCACCCCCCGAGACCCTCGATCACCCCGAAACCCTCGATCACCCCCCGAGACCCTCGATCACCCCGAAACCCTCGATCACCCCGAGACCCCTGATCACCCCGAGATCCTCGATCACCCCCCGAGACCCCCGAGCACCCCCGAGACCCTCGATCACCCCCGAGACCCCCGATCACCCCCGAGACCCCTGATCACCCCCAAGACCCCCGATCACCCCCCGAGACCCCCGATCACCCCGAGATCCTCGATCACCCCGAAACCCTCGATCACCCCGAGACCCCGATCACCCCCCGAGACCCCCGATCACCCCGAGACCCCGATCACCCCCCGAGACCCCCGATCACCCCGAGACCCCCGATCACCCCCGAGACCCCCAATCACTCCAAGACCCCCGATCACACCCGAGACCCCCGATCACCCCCCGAGACCCTAGATCACCCCGAGACCCCCGATCACCCTGAGAACCCCGAGCCCCCGATCACCCGAGACCCCCGATTACCCCCCGAGACCCCCGATCACCCCCGAGACCCCCGATCACCCCGAGACCCCCGATCACCCCCGAGACCCCCGATCACCCCGAGACCCCGATCCCCGAGACCCCAGATCCCCCCAAGACCCCCGATCACCCCTGAGACCCCCGATCACCCCGAGATCCTCGATCACAGCCCCCCCCGAGACCCCCGATCACCCCGAGACCTGCGATCACCCCGAGAGCCCCATCACCGCCAAGACCCCCATCACCCCGAGAACCCCATCACCGCCGAGACCCCCATCACCGCCGAGACCCCCGATCACCCCGAGACCCCCGATCACCCCGAGACCCCCATCACCCCCCGAGACCCCCATCACCCCTGAAACCCTCGATCACCCCGAGACCCCCGATCACCTTGAGAACCCCGATCACCCTGAGACACCCGATCACCCCCGAGACCCTTAATCACCCCGAGACCCCCGATCACCCCCGAGATCCCCGATCACCCCGAGACCCCCGATCACCCCCGAGACCCCCAATCACCCCGAGACCCCCGATCACCCCAAGACCCCCAATCACCCCGAGACCCCCAATCACCCCCCGAGACCCCCGATCACCCCGAGACCCCCGATCACACCGAGACCCGCGTTCACTCCCGAGACCCCCAATCACCCAAGACCCCCGAGACCCGCGATCACCCCTGAGACCCCCGATCACCCCAATCACCCCCCGAGACCCCCGATCACCCCCGAGACCCCCTATCACCCCCGAGACCCCCGATCACCCCGAGACCCCCAATCACCCCCTGAGACCCCAGATCCCTCCGAGAGCCCCGATCACCCCCCGGGAACCCCGATCACCTCGAGTTCCTCGATCACCCCGAGACCCCCAATCAACCCCGAAACCCTCGATCAATCCCGAGACCCTCGATCATTCCCCGAGACCCCCGATCACCCCGAGACCCCCGATAACCCCGAGTCCTGTGATCACCCCGAGACCCCCATCACTGCCGAGACCCCCGATCACCCCGAGACCCCCGAGACCCACCGATCACCCCGAGACCCCCGATCACCCCGAGACCCCCATCACCGCCGAGACCCCCAACCACCCCCCGAGACCCCTGATGGCCCCCAAGATCCCCGATCACCCCCGAGATCCTCGATCACCCCCGAGACCCCCGATCACCCCCAAGACCCCCGATCACCCCCGAGAACCCTGATCACCCCGAGACCCCCGATCACCCCCGAGACCCCCGATCACCCCAAGACCCCCGATCACCCCGAGACCCCCGATCACCCCCGAGACCCCAAATCACCCCGAGACCCCCGATCACCCCGAGACCCGCGATCGTCCCCCTGAGACCCGCGATCACCCCCGGGCACCCCCCAAGACCTGTGATTACCCACCCCCCCCCACCGAGACCCCCGAGACACCCCGAGAGCCCCGGTGACCCCCTGAGACCCCCGATCACCCCCCGAGACCCCCGATCACCCCCAAGACCCCCGATCACCTCGAGACCCCCGAGACCCCCGATCACCCCGAGACCCCCGATCACCCCGAGACTCACGATTGTCTCAAGCCCCGTGATCGTCCCGAGACTCATGACCACCCCCAAGACCTGCGATCATCCCCGAGACCCCCGGTCACCCCCCGAGACCTGTGATCACCCCCCCCCCCCCGGGACCCCCGCGACCCCCGGTCACCCCGAGACCCCCGATCATCCCCAAGATCCCCGATCATCCCCGAGACCCCCGATCATCCCCGAGATCCCCGATCACCCCGAGACCCCCGATCACCCCCGAGACCCCTGATCACCCCCGAGAACCTCGATCACCCCCGAGACCCCCGATCACCCCCGAGACCCTCGATCACTCCCGAGACCCCTGATCACCCCCGAGACCCTCGATCACTCCCGAGACCCCTGATCACCCCCGAGACACCCGATCATCCCCGAGACCCCCGATCATCCCCGAGACCCATGATTACCCTCCCGAAGCCTTCACTTACCTTTGCGTTGGGAGCCTCCCATTCATCCATCACTTACTTGATCGGGCTCCTCCCACAGTGCCATCTTCATGGGAATAAGGTCCGAGGCCCACACTTTGTCTGCAGTGTAACTGCCCTATGCGGGTTGGGTTGGGGTGGGGGGGGGGTGGTGGTCATTCTCGGATTTCTAGCCAACAAACTCTTCACAGTGATATGGGATGAGAGATTAAGCTAAAGTATTCATCCGAAAAAAATGGAAACTACCAGCAATTAGATATTTACACATGAAGGCCTTAAAAAGTTTTTAAAATGTAAGCTATTAGATTATACAATAAGGGGCGAGGTTTCTTCGTGCTCAACCTATTTGACACCTCACGAGCTGAGAATGATATTCCCTTTAGGAGTCCTAATGTAATGGATGTGTTGCTGCTGAAGAGGCCTCTGGAGTTTTAAAATTCTCATACAATTGTGCTGTAAATGTAATAGAAAAATATCACTGATTTCAAGAAGGTTGCAAATAAATGTGTGTAGGATTTGGTTTCTACATGAAACCATGAAGCATGACTTTTATTAAATGAATTCAGATGACCTTTATCTCACTTGTGATTCCTATCGCTGGTTCCAATGTAATCTACAGGTAGATTGCACCTATCATGGGTGCTACTGCTAGGTTTACCTCACCGAAACTGCCACATTCATAGTGATAATCTGCTGAAATGCTGGGCTCAAAAAGGGGGAAAGCAGATGGAGAACTTACTGGACTCACTAATGCAATTATTAATTCCTATTTGGTTAAATTTGAATCTCCAGCTTGGAGTGCTCCTTTACTGTATAAAGATACACACTCCAGGGCAGTACTGAGGGAGCTGCTGCAATGTCGGAGGTGCCGTCTTTCAGATGAGATGCCAAACCGAGGCCCTGTCTGCTCTCTCAGTTGGACGTAAAAGATCCCATGGCACTATTTCGACGAAGAGCAGGGGAGTTCTCCCCAGTGTCCTGGCTAATATTTATCCCTCAACCAAAACCTAAAAACAGATTATCACATTGCTGTTTGTGGGACCATGCTGTGAGCAAATTGGCTGTCGTGTTTCTTACATTATGACAGTGATTACACTTCAAAAACATTTCGTTAGCTGTAAAGCACTTTGGGACGCCCTGAGGTTATGAGAGGCGCTATATAAATGAAAGCCTTTCTTTACAAGAGCCAGTTTTGGGTAGTTTAAATTAAAAGAATAAGTAAATTTGAAAAAAAGATGCTAGTCACAATGAATGTTGGAAAATAGAGGTAGAAATCCCACCCTGGGGGCAATTGTTACGTTATGTACTTAGGATGGGAAAATGCCAAACTATGCGATTATCCACTTCTTATCCCACCCGTCCCGCCCCCACCCCCCGCACTGCCCTCCCCCCCAATCTCCTAGGAGAGGCAAAATAGTTACAAACTATTTATCATTTTTTGCTGCACATGGAATTAGCTACCATTAAAAATGATATATTGGGACTGATCAGGTGATCCCAGCTGCACATGGTGCTTCCAGTGCGTAGGGCATGGTGTGCTGGGAGCAGCAAGGCCCCGGTGGTGACCATTTCAGGCAGCAGCCAACCAGTCCAGAGCTGCTGGCTGCCTATTGAGTGCGGGCAACATGTCCCAGGAGGAGTGGTGCAGGGAGATAGCTGGGACAGGAATGGCAAGGGAGCGCAGAGGGTACAATGGTGACATGGAGGCACAGGTGGCTCAGGTGTGGGCAGAGGTAGCACAGGGGTATTGGGGATAGGCCGGAAAAAGGAAGTTGTAAGAATATTTTAGGAGACTTAATGAGCCTGGCATAAGTTGGTGCACAGGCTTTCAGCACCTTTCATGCTTGCTAGCCACATTGTAGCACACTCGACACCTTTGGTGTATTGCAAGTCTCAGGCCTCTGTACCCAGAAATACATGTAGCAGGCACCCACCATCATATTATTGGCGCCACTTTGTTACACTACTATTTACTTGTTCTTTTACTGTTTAGTAAATATATTTGGCAGTGTAGTGTTATTCTGCCACCTTCCAAAGACAAGGAGGATCCCATGTGATTGCATTATGAATTCAATAGCTGAAGAGGGCACATTATAAATTTACCCAGATACCTAGGCAAGGAAAACACTGTTGGGACATAGGGAGAAAGCTCAGCTCGGAGGGCAATCTGACACACGGAAACTGAAGATATTTAGAGTAAAAAAGAGTAAAGAAAACCCCAAAACATAACCACTCCTCTGGTACAATTTTTTTTTCCACAGAAGTTTAGAAAATTGTAATCAGGGCCTCCACTATTTCTTCCCTAGTTTTGCTTAGGATCCCTGCCCTCTTGTATAGTAATCTGAGATTTTCTTTAACATGAGGGGAATTATATAAATGTAAGTCACTGCTGCTGATGGCACTTTGGAGCCATTAACCACCATTTTCTATAATCAAAAAAATGGTAAAGGTACATGGGGAAGGAATCCAAAACAGTATTTGAGCATATATGTTGATAGATTTTTATTTCAACAACTTTTAACTTTTGTACAAAAACCAAGCAGACAACTGGTGTTACACTTACCAGTATTGTTTCTGCCCATCTGTCCTCTGTGTTTCAGACAAAGCCTAGCGGTGCATAAGCACAGTACATGCAAATTATAAATTAAAATATGCACAGAGCAGCACTTTTGATCATGTCACATTGCTTAATGGATACACTTAATGCTTCGGTACACAAGATTTGTTATAGAATCAGCACTGGTGAATATAGAATCAGGTCACAGTCTCTTTGAACAGTTAACTGCCTGCCATGCGTATTTATGTACATTTTACTAAAGAATGAAGAGCAAGCAATGGCTTAACTTGCACCTTCTTTCAAATATCACTGATGATGATAATAGATAAGCCGTCAGCATATACCAATCACAGATTCAGATATATGAATCTACATAGCCAATTCCACCAATAAATATTTGATTTTTTTTGCCATTATCTTTTAATATGAAATATATGACTCTATGACTCTATATAGTGATGCTGGCTTAGTATCATCAAGACATCATATGTAGCATAATGCCATTCTTCATATCCTACCATATACATAAGGGTCTTTCTAGAGACCCCAAACTCAGATATTTCACATGAAGCAGGTTGTAGCTATACCTTTACCCAAAAATGCATTGTAATTTTTCCCGTTGTGTTACTGAATAGCACTAGCACTACATTGTAATTATAATCCTATCTGACTTCGAGTGCTAGATAGAAAAGCTACTATTTTGACTATTGTGTCTGAGAGTAATAGCCACACCAGGAACTAAGAGGCCATTTGTCTTGTCTCCTTATTAATAGGCATATGTTGTCTCATTGATTTTCTCTCACTGTACTTAGGCTGTTCTTAAACTCTTACTAACATAATTTGAATCTCACAGATATTTTCAAGTCCCTATTTTATGCAGCCTTATTATAAATGCATTTTCCAGACAACATTTTTACAGGCGTTTAAAATTCAGCAATTTTGCTGTGCTTATATGTCTTTAATACCTGGTGTTTTGGTGGAGTGAGGATGAGGAGGGGTGAGGTTTGGTCTTTTTAGTGTCATAATCGCTCTGATATAGTATTCATTTATGTACTTTTGTAATTAAACTACGTTAAAATGAAGCAATGTAGGACTCATTGGAGAAGGGATTCATTTTCTTAGAAAAATTACAAAGAATCATTTGATGTGTACACCATGATGTTAAATATAGTCATCTATTTTACAATGAATCAAGAAAGAATCTTTTGCATCAGCCAGCGCTAACACAGCTCCTTAGGTTAGTCACAGTGGAAGCTTATGGTGTCAGATTAAGAACAGCTGGAAAGTATCCTTTTTTGGAGTGGGGGAAGGTGGAGCTGGTTAAAAATAAAAGCTCCTTTTCCGGTAACCAGCACACAATTCAGTTTAGTCAGCGCTAAACCTATAAAATCAGCTCCTTTTTCTTTCATTAAATCCAGCAGTAATGCTGACAGGTAACATCAAATTAAAATGTTTTTGAACTGTCATCCCTGTCAGCATGCGATTAGAGCTATGGGATCTAAAGAATCTCAAAGACTATAGCAAACCACAGTCAGATATTGTAATCCCTAATCACCAAAGGAGGTCCACAATTAAAAGGGTTTATCTTTATCTGTCAGTTTTCTTGGATTATTGTACTGCTGTTAAAATATTGTTTAATTCTTTGAACAGTGATACTAGTTTATTGTAATATGGCAATATTTGCATTGATTAATTTTGGCCCAAAATATATGTTTCATTTAGACATAACAGGTCAGTGAGAATTTTTTTAAAGACAGATTAAATGGTTGTTCCACTGGCACTGATAGAATAATAAGCAAATATGGCGATTGTGGAGGTTTCCAACTAGCATGTATTATGAAATAATTCATAATTCTGAAGCAAAGTGAAGACTATTTGTAGCATCTTTTGGCAAGAGGCTTGATTAGGAAAATAATATATAATTGTGAAATTGAAGAATAGACCTGCTTCTCTGTGAATCTCAACTAGTTGGGCAAATAATTCATAGAATAATTATTCCCTGCCCCCCTTTTCCCTGGCTCTGTACATGCTTAAAAGCTGTCAACTCTAACATCTTCCAACTCTGATGAAAGGTCATCGACCTGAAACGTTAACGCTGTTTCTCTCTCTACAGATGCTGCCTGACCTGCTGAGTGTTTCCAGCATTTTCTGTTTTTATTTCTCCTTTATTTTGGAAGCATGTAAAAACCAGCGAGGGTGTTTTGTATACTTTTATATTAGTCAAAAATTATTAAGAGTGCTTGTCGCGCACAATGCCATAGTACAATGGAGATGATGTTACAGGTAGGCCCAGAACAGCCTTCTGATTGGCTTGAAACTGCTGTAAAAACCTGATGATAGATTTATGTTTCAACTTAGCCAGAGATCCAGTGATTGTTTTCTTTCAGACTTACAGCTGTGAACTCAGCAGCAGAGAATAAATTAATAAAAGATATTTAACACACAAACCTGTAATCTTATCAGAAGAAGGAACTCAAAAGTGACTGTTTATCGGTTTCATCACAACAAGATTCAGTTTAAGACTTGGCCCCACGCCAGAATGGTCCCTAGTTATTAAAACCCATGATAAACACACATGTTTGAGTTCATTAGTGCCTAAGTGTTCAAGTGAGGGGTTACTGAACATCACCACAGAGTAATTATCTGTGAAAACAATATGTAACTTGCTTCAAAATGATCTTTCTGCTCAAGAACTCCATGGAGACACAAATCATACAGCAGTGAGGATACAAGCATTAAAACGGGAGGTAAATGAGGGGACAAACAGTAAGAGCATGTTCCGTTTGCAGACATAGAGGTGCTACTCCAAGGGGAAACTAGGACAAGCATAGAGAGTAAAGTAATGAAAGTGTTATTAACTGAATTCAACTGAAACCCCCCCCCCAAAAAACTATAGGGGCAAATTTCCACAAACTTTTTGGGGCGAAAGTGAGGTAGTTCCAGTGTAGGGGGACAGAATTTGGAGAGTAGGTCAAATATACAGCATTACACACAGTCTAAAATACATGTTAATTCCAGTGAATTGGATGCTAGCAGAAGATGTGGCCCTTTCCCCCAAAGTGCTGCATGTATGCAAATGACAGGATAACAAGGGCAACAGCTGCTGTCCCCGAAATTCCGCCATTTACTCCCAAATTGCTCCTGACATACGAAAACCATGGATAGGAAAAGACTCGCTGGTCCATCTTATACTGTCATTTTGTAACTTCTGCACACCATAACCCCCACATGCCCCTCCCCCCACCCACCACCATGCAATTCCTTGGGAAAGGCAAAAAAAACAGAGAAAAAAACTTAGGGAAATTCCCGTCTGAATGCAAAAGATGACCAACAAGTTCCAAATGGCCATGAGATAAATCCTCCAATACCATTCTACCTTCTATATGTAATTATGTTGGCTGAATTCTGGAACTCATCCAATTCCCTTTCAAATGTTTGCAGTGAATCTGCACTCACTGCACGGGCCAGCAACTTATTCCATAGGTCAATGACCTGATGTGAAATGAAGTCTCTCCTGACATCTAACTTAGTTTTATGCTTTTGTAACACATACTCGTGTCCCTTGGTAACACAAAAAGCCTAACCACATGAACAGAATCTAACACTACATTATTTTAAAGACCTGAATCAAATCTCCCTAAAGTCTGCTTTCCTCGAGCAAAAATTTCCAACCCTGTTGTGGTAACTAAGGGCCATATAAACTAGATATCAATCTAGTGGCCCTCCTCTGAACCTTTTTCAGGGCTTTTATATCATGCACCAAGTAAGGGGGCCAAAGCTGGACACCGTACTTTACATGAGGCCTAACCACGGAATTGTACAGAGACAGTGTAGTATTTCTTGTTTTATATGAAATCATCCTGGCAATGCATCTTAACAATTCATTTGCTTTTGCAATAGTCTCATAGCATTGGTCATGGATCTTCAAAGGTTCATGCATTATATCATCTAGGTCCTTCTTCAGTTCAGCAGCCTGCATGGTGCACACGTGCATAACACTACATTTATCTATATTAAATAAGATCATCCAGAAGCTGTCCAGGCCTTTGGATTACTAGTCCAGTAATATAACCACTACACTACCGTATCTGCAGAACCACTACCATTAATAACTACTTTCTATCTACCAGAATGCATCGAGTTCCTTATCGAACCCAAAATCTGCTTGCTAATCCCACTGGAATCTACCCAACAAAGTAGAAAATTGCCCAGGTATGTCCTGTCCACAAAAAGCAGAACAAATCCAAACCGGCCAATTACCGCTCAGTTTGGGTTCCGCCAGGACCACTCAGCTCCAGACCTCAATACAGCCTTGGTCCAAACATGGACAAAAGAGCTGAATTCCAGAGGTGAGGTAGGAGTGACTGCCCTTGACATCAAGGCAGCATTTGACCAAGTAAAATTGAAGTCAATGGGAATCAGGGGCAAAACTCTCCATTGGCTGGAGTCATACCTAGCACAAAGGAAGATAGTTGTGGTAGTTGCAGGCCAATCATCTCAGCGCCACGACATTGCTGTATGAGTGTCCTAGGCCCAACCATCTTTAGCTGCTTCATCAATGACCTTCCCTCAATCGTAAGGTCAGAAGTGGGGATGTTCGCCGATGATTGCACAGTGTTCAGTTTCATTCGCAACTCCACAGGTAATGAAGCAGTCCATGCAGGAAGACCTGGACAATATTCAGGCTTGGACTGATAAGTGGCAAGTAACATTTGCTCCACACAAGTGCCAGGCAATGACTATCTCCAAAAAGAGAGCGTCTAACCACCTCCCCTATACATTCAACGGCGTTACCATCGTCAAATCCCCACCATCAACAACCTGGGGGTTACAATTGACCAGAAACTTAACTGGACCAGCCACATAAATACTGTGGCTACAACAGCAAGTCAGAGGCTGGGTATTCGGTGATGAGTAACTCACCTCCTGACTCCCCAAAGCCTTTCCACCATCTAGAAGGCACAAGTCAGGAGTGTGATGGAATACTCTCCACTTGCCTGGATGAGTGCAGCTCCAACAACACTCAAGAAGCTTGACACCATCCAGGACAAAGCAGCCTGCTTGATTGGCACCCCATTCATCACTTTAAACATTCACTCCCTCCACCACTGGCGTACTGTGGATGCACTGCTGCAACTCACCAAGGCTTCTTCGGCAGCACCTCCCAAATCCGCACCTCCACCACCTAAAAGGACAAGGGCAGCAAGCGCATGCAAATACCACCACCTGCAAGTTCCCCTCCAAATCACACACCATCCTGACTTGGGAATATTTCATCGTTCCTTCATCGTCGCTGGGTCAAAATTCTTGAACTCCCTACCTAACAGCACTATGGGAGTACCTTCACTGCACAGACTGCAACGGTTCAAGAAGGTGGCTCACGACCACATTCTCAAGAGTAATTAGGGTTGGGCAATAAATGCTGGCCTTGCCAGCGATGCTCACATTCCACAAATGAATAAAAAAAAAGTCTCAGCTTTATTTTGAAGTTTATTGTGCGGTATCTGTTTTTTTTTGATATCTTTGAAAATCAAGATACAAAATGTTGACCGGACAACCTACATCCACCAACCTAGTAACTCCTCAAAAAATTCAATCAGGTTGGTGAGACATGGCCTTCTTTTCCAGCTCCACACCCCCAAATGGCCACTGACCCAACAAATTCTTAGGGTCAGGGGGAGGTCACATAATTTACATGGCAGTGGCAGACCGGGGCGTGCCCTCCCACCGCTGAAGTGACCAGAGGACTCCAAGGCTGGGGGAGGAGGGTACCGGATGACATCCCTGCCCCAAGATAGAAAACTGAAAGGGGGAAAAATTCAAAATCGCCCTGTTTGGGGTGCCATTATCGGCCATGCGCAAAGATTAGCGCCTGGCGCTAATTATCGCCTCCGACTGCAAACTTGACTTTTATCGCCCCTGGAGGTGATTGGAGTGCTAAATCAGGCACTACACACCTGTCTTAAGGCGCAAAGGCCGAGGAGTGAGGCGCTACCTCAGTGCACTGGCGAAGCTCATGTGATGTCAGTCAGCAATGGAACACAGACACAATGGCGCCGGCCAGTTCTTAAAGGGGAGGGTTGATCTTGCTTTCCATCTACATCCTGCTCATTGCAGCCTTGAATCTCGGCCTGGAGAGACCTGTACATCAAATCTGCTGGAAAGAACAATGGAGAGGCCCAGGGAAAGAGCTCAGACTGCAGCCCCCATATTCTCTTCTAAATCGATGCAAGGAAGATCAAACCAGAAAGAACCTGCAAAGTGCTGCTCAGTACCCAAAACACCTCAACACAGCTTTGAATATCTCCTGCAGTCTCTCTCTCTCACTCAGAATGTGTGGTGCAAAAATTTCGCCGACAAAAAAGGCAGGAAGCGGTCGCCTTTAAATAGCGCTCCCCCAGTCCCTTCCTGACTGCAAAATGCTCCCCTCAACCTGTTGTTGCTAGCAGCAGGCGGTAAGACAGGGGGCGCCACTCAATAATCGGTCCGGGGCGCTACCGGGGTGTTGCACTCTCGACTGACATCACGATCGGCCAGCGCAGGAAATCGTGGCGGTAGTGTTTAGCGCCGCCGCAAAATGTCTAGTTAATTTCGTGAGCGCCGCAAACATCGCCGCGCACGGGCGCTAGTTGCTTTGTGCCCCATTAGCGCCTTCTTAAGGCGCTAACGGGAGGTGCAATCCAACTGAATTTTTCCCCCAAACTCCCTTGCAGCCCTTATACAAAGGGTCCACTTCAAAACTTAACATTTTTTTGTTGTTCACGGCGAGGGCTGTCGATGCTTGCGGTAGAACAATTTCTCACTTTTGGCACATATTCACTTGTAAAGTATAGCATGCATACTTTAAAAAACAAGGAATATATTGCATTGCTTTTAGAAAGCTTAAACCTATAAATGAATAAACTAAATGAATGAACTAATTAAATGTTACTACATCAATAAAAAACCTTTCAGTGTTAAAATCTGTACTAAGCTACTTATTTTTGACCAGATAATGGGAAAGAGCACAGCCTCCCATGTCGGCTTGCTATTTAGGATAAATGCAGGGTACATTTTCTGCTACACTGCCCCAGCAAGGTGCCTTAACCAAACCTTGGAAGAGCGTTCCCTATTGCATCAGTGTGAAAATTCATTTCTCACAACATCCATTATTTTCACATCTCAGAATAAGACTACCAATTTAGTATCAATTAATGACAAATTGCAGACTGGACTAAGTACTACATTGAGCTCCCAAACACATTCCACAAAGGAGCCTTACAGCCATCAGACAGAGAACTTTAACCCATCAATCTGGGCTGGATTCAAACGCAGTTCCCAGAGCTGAAACAGCAGTTCTAACTCACTGCTTTTCCCAGTTTCTCCTAAGGCTGCTTCTTTGCTTCTTATGAAATGAGTTATCTATGGGCTAATCGCAGGGGCAAGGATTGTAGGACTATTAGAGTTAAATCTTTTGAGGAATATCCTTTGGATTTGTGAAACCAAACATATTTTTGAACAGACAATCTACAAAACCAGAATGATGAGGAAAATGAAGTAAAGTGTCTAAGAAACATCGCTCTAGAAAATTGAGAATTCTGATTCTGACTAATTTTTCATGTGCTGTGAAAATGCTAATTCAGTCCTCATAGGGTTTTAAGGATAGTACGCATACAAAGACATCTATGATTCATCAGTGCCACTTTTGGGGTCTGAGAGTAATTTGTAACTCCTGTATTGAAATCATTAAGAAGTAAATAGGATTTTGTATGAAAGTTGAAGTACTTTAATGCATGTGGAGGAAGTTTTGCTAACAGCTCATACTGGGATAATGTGCTACCTTTAATAATGAACAAAGTCCTTCAGAAGCAGTGGTAAGAAGCAATCTCAGAGCTGATTAGACTGGCAAAGAATGGGGCTGATGCACTTTCAGAGATATATCCAAAAAGCAGCAACTATGCCTTTGTTACCTCTAGACTTGACTATTTCAATGCACTCCTGGCTGGCCTCCCACATTCTACCTTACATGGGATTGGGGGTAATATACTGGCATGGATTGAAAATTGGTTAACAGACAGGAAACAGAGAGTAGGAATAAATGGGTCTTTTTCAGGGTGGCAGGCGGTGACCAGTGGGGTACCGCAGGGATCAGTGCTTGGGCCCCAGCTATTCATAATATATATCAATGATTTGGATGAGGGAACCAAATGTAATATTTCCAAGTTTGCTGACGACATGAAACTAGGGATTGTGAGTTGTGAGGAGGATGCAAAGAGGCTTCAAGGCGATTTAGACAAGTTGAGTGAGTGGGCAAATACATGGCAGATGCAGTATAACGTGGATAAATGTGAAGTTATCCACTTCTGTAGGAAAAACAGAAAGATAGAGTATTATTTAAATGGTGCTAGATTGGGAAATGCTGATGTACAAAGGGACCTGGGTGTCCTTGTACACCAGTCACTGAAAGCAAACATGCAGGTGCAGCAAGCAGTTAGGAAGGCAAATGGTATGTTGACCTTCATTGCAAGAGGATTTGAGTACAGGAGCAAGACTGATTCCTGGGATGGCAGGACTGTCGTATGAGGAGAGATTGGGTTGACTAGGCCTGTATGCACTACAGTTTAGAAGAATGAGAGGGGATCTCATTGAAATGTATAAAATTCTGACAGGGCTAGACAGACTGGATGCAGGGAGGATGTTTCCCCTGGTGGGGGGTCTAGAATGAGGGGTCACAGTCTCAGGATACGGGGTGGGACATTTAGGACTGAGATGAGGAGAAATTTCTTCACTCAGAGGGTGGTGAACCTATGGAATTCTCTATCACAGAAGGCTGTGGAGGCCAAGTCACTGAATATATTTAAGAAGGAGATAGATAGATTTCTAGACACAAAAGGCATCAAGGGGTATGGGGAGAGAGCGGGAATATGGTATTGAGATGATAGAGGATCAGCCATGATCATATTGAATGGTGGAGCACGCTCGAAGGGCCGAATGGCCTACTCCTGCTCCTATTTTTCTATGTTTCTATGTTTCTATGCAAACTTGATGTCATCCAAAACTCGGCTGCCCGTGTCCTAACTCACACCAAGTCCCGTTCACCCATCACCCCTGTGCTCGCTGACCTACATTGGCTCCCGGTTAAGCAACGCCTCGATTTCAAAATCCTCATCCTTGTTTTCAAATCCCTCCATGGCCTCGCCCCTCCCTATCGCTGTAATCTCCTTCAGCCCCACAACCCCCCCTCCAACCCGAGATATATGCGCTCCTCTAATTCTGCCCTCTTGAGCATCCCTGATTATAATCGCTCAACCGTTGGTGGCTGTGCCTTCTGTTGCCTAGGCCCTAAGCTCTGGAATTCCCATCCTAAACCTCTCCACCTCGCTGCCTCTCTTTCCTCCTTTAAGATGCTCTTTAAAACCTACCTCTTTGAACAAGCTTTTGGTCACCTGCCCTAATTTCTCCTTATGTGGCTCGGTGTCAAATTTTTCGTCTTATAATACTCCTGTGAAGTGCCTTGGGACGTTTTACTACGTTAAAGGTGTTATATAAATACAAGTTGTTGTTGTTGTTGTAATTTCTGAGAGGTAATACCTTCTTACACAAATATTTAATTCCAAATCCTGTTTACTTTAACACAAATTCTATTATTTAAAACATTTGTAACAGTTGAATTTAGATGCTCAAGATGGGATTCAGAATGAATGTTATTAAAAGCCAGAAAGAAATGTGTTTAGTAGCTGTTGACACTTGTTCTGTTTAATTAGAAAATCAGGCCCTCAAATTCCTGTGGTCAGAGAGGGGAGAAAGCCTAATTTCTGCCTGGGGACTCAGGAATTTGGGGCAGAGCCCAGCAAAACCTAGTGGGAAGAGGCGTAAAAAGGTGAGTCTTTTCGCTTTCCTTGTTGGGCTGGTGGTGTGATGGGGGTGGGGTTGGGAATGCTCCTCTGGAGCCCACAAGGAAGGTTTAGACCGCCCCAGCTCCAGGCATCCTCCCAGGATTGTGAGGTGCACGCAAAACCCCCTCCCCAACTTACTGTTGGTTTGGTTCCCAGTGGTGGCCTCTTGTCACCCAAGATTCCGCTGCCGATGCTGCCAAGCTGCTGTTTCCCGCCAGTATTGGACAGTTAACTGACCGGGAGCATGCAGCGTGAGGCCCGGGAGGCCAAATCTTCTGGGTCTCACAGTTTAATGCTTGCCTTGGCCCCCGCCTGCCCGATTCCCACCCCAACTTAAAACCAGGGCTACTGTTTAAGTGGATGAAAGCCTAGAGTGTGCACTAGGCTGCAGTTTGCAAATGTAATACGCATGGCCCCAAATTCCTCCCTGATGTCTACAGTAACATGGTGAGTCGATGGATAGTGGCAATTGTGCTTGTTAATCAAGGGGATCTCACACTAAATTCTTCAGCTTTGCACTTCCCACAGAACAGCTGGGCTAGTGCAGCAGAAGGAATGGGAAGGTGGGGACAGTGAACTCAAACAAACAAAAAGAGCATGTGGGCTTGTGGGGAAACCGAGCACCAGGGTGATTGGGAAAATACCCAGGCTGTCCTGATAAGAAATTGCTCGTCACGTCACAAACACCATGCCGGTGTCTAGAGCATATGTTAACATTACTATCATGACAGAATTATGTTTCTGTGATACTGAATATCTTCACATGAAAAAGCAGAACTAAAGAGTGGTACCATACAGATCCATTAACCAGATTAACATTGTGCTGTCAATGATTATGTACACAGGCACAGCATGTTACTAACAGGACTATGAAAATGCATTAAACCACTAACATTCAATCTGCTGTTATTATTGTGTGGATAGCTGAGTACCAGATGTGCTTAAAAGTTGTGATGTGTCAAAATTACTTTCTGAAGTGAGCACAGAAATTGGGTGTTGCTCGTGTAACTAATCTTGCACCAACAACTATAACTGTAAACAATTGCTCAGCATTGCAGTGTGTAAACTGGCTATGTGCTGCGCTGACAAATTTTACATGACCTATGGAATGCTACATTGATTTTCAATGATATAATTGTGCTTTATGAAATATGTGTTCAAAAAATTGGGCTGTGTCCTTTTCCCACGGGGTAGCAGCATATGAAAGTTAATGTCTTCATCTGAAATTCCCCCCTCCACTATTACAGCAGAGGAGTTAACCCATTTAAAATAAATAGATTAACACCTGCACTAAAATAGCAGAGAAGAAATGTTCCATGTTTGCCCAGTAATATCACTTGGCTTCATTTCAGGGCTAGTAAGTTTTAGGTTTTAAATGAGAATATTCTTGACTTCATGCTATTCTTCTTGTAATATGTTTGAAGTAATACTGAGACATAGATCAGTGAAAGGCCATGCAGAACAATGGTCTGCAATTACAGTCTCAGTTTGCAAGCAGCGACATTTATTTCAATATTATTCTCTTTCATGTCTACATGACTGCACAAGATTGTGGAGAAATAATCAAACTGTGATTATTTCTTTTGCAGATGCTCCATTCAGATACAGTAATACTTGCATGATAGCTACTTTTTTTTATTACTTACAATGCATAATAATGAGCATTTTTAAAATATCATGAATATAACACCCAAGTCTAGATTTTCCAATTGGCATTATGTTAATGCCAATCAGAAAATCGATGCCCCAAGCATTGAAGTCAGCCCTAATCTCTGAAGTACAACTGAATTATATATTCTCTGCAATGCTATGTAAAAACTTGCACCACTAACTTAAAATGACTCTTGAAGCATGTGAGATTATTTGCTCCTCAGTTTAAAAAAAATACTATCCCTGTCCAACAGTTGGTGAATAAGTATATTGGAGCTGATGATAATCCTCATCAAACAGACAGCAAAGAGTGCTCCTGCAAAGAATGATTTTAACAGAGGGTTAGAATATTTTATTGGAATAAAGTAGAAGTGTTGTTTTTAAGGGGCTGAGTGAATGCAAGGCCTTCTGACTGCATTAGGTTTCCTGCACCCTCAGCTAAGCCAATCAGAATAAAAAGTATCAGAAGCATGTGTGCTGCACAGCAGCATTTACAAAGTTGTTTTAAAATTTCAGTTCATTAAGTGCATCATTAGCAGCCCAACAAGGGGCTCAGCAGGATTACTGCAGGTGTGCTCCCATTGGTTCTTCCGTTGTGTTCTATTTTAACGCATTTAAACTCCCATGATCCCCACTGAGTAAAATAGCGCATTGCAGCATGCTAGTTATAACTCACAGATATCAAAAGTAACCCGCTGTTTACTAATAATTAGAAACGGGTCATTTTCAGGATGGAATTGTCAGTGAATAGAGAGTTCTGAATAAAATGGGCCACTTTTTTCTCGGGAGGAGTGGGCATGTACCTGATTAAATCAACTTGTATTCTTTATCTTTTGGAAACTACGGCAACATCACCTGCTCTAATCATTTAAACAATTTATGAATGCCGAATATTCTTGACTTTAAAGCAGCAGTATGAAGTAATCAAGTAAGATCATTCTTCCAGTTAAAATATTTCTAATGATACTTTGTTATCCAAGGAAACATTTAGTCCAATTAAAAAATCCAAATAAATTTGAACATTCAAGGCACAACTTCATTACAATAATAAACCTGGAAAGCTTCCGCTGAACAAAGATCTTGATAAACACAGAGCTTTTGCTGTACATATAGATGTAGCAACCTAAATCATTAACATCACAGAGACTGAGGAGTCTGCACTTGCATCGATGTAAGATCAGGGTATTAAAAGCAACTACAGAGACTGCTTTTTAATGAACTAATGACAGATTGAAGGGGGGGGAGGAGATTGTAATGTGATAAGGACAGATTGAAGTTTGTAATAAAGTATGACAGATGGGAGTTTTTAATGAGAACAAGTGATCAGAGTTTTTAAATGAAATAACGAAAGATAATTGTTTCAAGAAATAACAACACATTGGGGTTTATGATGATATAAGGATAGAAATTGAAAGTTTGGGATTGCTTATTTCTTACAATCTTTAAGAAACTATATAGGCCCCAATTTTACTCTGGGCGGGTGGGTAGCGAGGTGAGATGGAAACTCACCCACTGCTCCACAACTGAAGCTTCCTCAATTTTAACACCTGGGCCTCACTTAAAACCCACCAGCCAACTTGCCAGCCATTCTGGGATGGAAATCAGTGGGACGCAGCAGAAAACTGTGTGGCCCGGATGCCTCCCGCTGACACAAGGTGGGCGGCGGGATCAGCTTCGGGAACCGTCTCGCGTTCAGGAAGGGAGGGGAGTCCACGACTGGGGAAGCCGAAGCTTTCTTGTAGGGCCCAGAGGAGACATTCCTACTCCTCCCTGCCCCACATGGAGAGTAAAAAACCATATCCGTTTGGGCCTCTTCTGGCCTCGGCTCCTCTTCCCGCTATCTTTACTTAGCAGGAAAGCCACAATGGCTTCTCCGCTAAGGCTACCAGTTAAAATTGCAGTCGGGTCCTGCTGATGTCATTGGGACTCGACACACATATGTAAAGAAGGACCCCGCGGGGTTTTGGCTGGTGTCCTTGCTGCTTGCTCAGTAGAGCATGTTAAAGTTTGGAATGGTTGATTCCTGATGGCTGTCCGACAAGTCGGTAACCTGGGCAATTTTAACTGCCCACCTGCCAAGTTTCCATCAAGCAGGTAGGGTTAAAATTGCCTCCTATAAGTCAGAACCCATTTAAAAAGTATTCATAAAAGTTTTGATTTTTCTTACTGGATGAGAAGCTTAATGCAAGATTACCATTGTAGCTATTGACTTAAATATTGGGAGTTTTCATACATCCAGATGTGTTACATTTCTCCTTTGATTCAGATCAGCTTGCAGTAGTATTAGGGCCAATTTATGATTACATGGACCCTATATTTTATGTAAAGATAATTCAATTACAAAACATATATTGTTCCCCAGAGGTTCACTTGGTAAAGGCAGCGTCCTGTGTAGAATGGAGTTATACAGATCATGAAGGTCTTAGATTCAATTCCTGGTCCGTGCTGCATTAACTATCTGAGCCAGTTGGCAGTAAGAGTGATATGATGGGCTTTAGTCCTCTAGTATCAAAAATAGCCAGGGTTCCTGCTCCTAATTGGTATCCAGTGGCTCTTGATGAAAAGGCACATGTATGGATAGTGGCCGAGGAAGATTTAGGCTTGGTTATGACACTCCCATACTGGAATAGCCTGCTAATAAAGTGGTTGGCATCTGTTGAACTATATCCCAAAAGTTTGAAAACAACATTAAAAGATGCTAGATGAAAGAATAAAAAATTAAATATTCTACACAGTGCATTTAATCCCATTTTTGATGTGTATTTGTGACATTTTTTATTAATAATAAATCCATGCCCAGTTGAAATGCTTTGTAACTCTCTCTGTTGCTGAAATAAAAAATAACTCCTATATCTTTCCTTTGATATTGTTGAAAAGTATTTTCAGGAGATTTAAAGCTCTCTTTTACTCACTGTTGTGAATAAAATTCACTTAGTAATGAAGAGTGCAATTGTTACTGAGAGTGTAACCACCTCTCATCCTCACTCCTTACACACGTGCTCACGTGCCGCTTCTTTCTTTCACTGCTGCCAATAATGCCATTCGCATCTCATCTCCTCTGGGCTGTTGGGCCTGCACCTCCTCTCATCAAACCTCCTCAATTCAGACTGCAGCCAATGTGTGAGTTGTCGGCAGTCCTGCTAGGCACTCTGTCCACTATGGCAGAGAAGATGGGGGAGTCCACTTCACCATCTGTGGGTTGCTTTCGCAGGAGTTCTCAACTCTGCAATCTATACTGGAGCATGTGGCCACATCCAGGGACACTGCAGCCAGGCCGTCACAGTAGGAGTCAGTGATACCAGCTTTTGTGGCTTTGCTAACGGCTCAAATGGCTGTAAAACAGACTCTCGGCTCCAACCTCTGTTCCACCTTAGAGAAGTTGCTGGACAGATTGGGACATCCAAGGTGTCTCTCATCTCCTTAACTCTGCTCTCCCGCAGACCAGCAGAACTGATGTGCCGTTGCCCTAAGGGAGGGAGTTTGGCGGAATGGGTGCAGTACTTGCAGACCGCTCTCAGGACATCAGTACGTCTCATCCATTGCCACCCCTTCAACCAATACTTGACATGGTGCCTGAACTCTAGCTGGCCCAGACTGCCCCAGCAGAAGTCCAGGTCAAGGAAGCTGAGCCTCTGTCTGTAGACCCTGTGAGGTGGGTACGGCCTTCTGTGTGCATACCCCCTCTGTTGCTGCCTTCCCTGTGGCTGACCTGCAGTTCCTTCTTCAGCACACGCTTGCTGCTGCTGCTCCTCTTCCTCTCCTCCTCCTTTTCACTCTAGTAGAGTGCAACTAGTGCAGCACCGCTAATCAGCTTCTCGTATTTTTCCAAAGGCTCTCAAAAATACAACCCAAAGCAAACAGTGATCACAGAATCACAGCCCACAATGAAGTGGAAGGACACCTGTGAATGTTGCAGATTTATTCACATCATGGCCCCTTTACTTTCAGCACACTGATCAATCAGCATCCAATCCCGCCAGGGTTCCCCTGGCGACCTTGCCGACCTGCGTGAATTCCATGCAGTACTCGTTAAATTACACCATAGGACCCCGATTTACATATATTCATGAGTCTCTCTACAGCGGGAGACGAGTCAAACACGATACGCTCTGCCATTAATATTGGCCCTGAATTTGCGGTCGGAGGCGTACCTCCAGAGTACGCCTCCAACCCTGAAAAAAATCCGAAAGTACCTGGTGTCTCCGGAGCTTCGGAGTCTTCGGGTCCTGGGCCTGGGCGTATGCCTGCGTAAAGGCCCACGGATCCCATGAACTCAGGCGGTTCGGAAGCATCCCTGGGACCCACGGGCCAGGCCAACCAATTAGAAAGGGGGATTCCTCATAAGCTTATGAGAAATCCCCAAATAAAACACAATTCTAATAAAAATAAATATTCCCATGTTCAAAATTAATTAAAAGTCCCTTTGATTAAGCATTTAAAATAAAAATTACACTTTTTGAAAAATAATAAAAACATTTTATTCCAGCCCAAAATTTACATGAACTACTTTTAAATGTTTTTGTATATTTTAATCATCTTAAAATTTTTTAATTTAACATTTATTTTAACCCTTACGCTGGTAAAAGCAGGCCTTACGCCTGCTTTTACCACGTATAAGGGTTCCATGGGCATTCGCTGGGCAGTAGTTGGGCAAATAGCCCAACTCCGCACCAGTGAAAGTGTTTTTGGGGCACCTGCGGATGATCTGTCAAGGAGAAACTTGACAGATCGCAAGTTCCAGGTTTTCGTGCATGCTCAGTGCATGCAGAAACCCGGAACTTGCGGGGCCATTCTGAGGACTTACGACAGCGCACACTGTGCGTACGCCGTCATCAGCCCCACAAAATCTGGGCCATTATGATGACCTGGAACACGGTAGGTTGGGGTTGGCAATCACCATTTCTGGGATATTAACCCTTCACCCGACCCTTTCCTGCCCAGTGGGTGGGCGAGCAGGGTGTGGCGGGGTGGAGGTTAAAATCAAGGCCATATTGTCAGGGCAGGGTTTTAGTGGTACTTGATGCGAAATTGGAAAACTGCTTTCCTTCTCCTTGATAAACAGCAAATTGACAAAGGATAATATTTTTTAAATTAAAAGTTGACAAACTTCTCCCACCAGTATTGGCAATATGCTCCAGATCCAAGTGCTTTGTGCAATCATCAATTGCACCCACAGCCCTGTTCTTCCCAGGATGCTAAATATTCCACACATGTACACACACACGCAAATCAAATTCCAGCTTGTTTCAATGCAAATTCTGTTCAGCTCATAAAATCCTTTTTTCTGGACCTTCATTGGGTGAACGTGGAAATGTATAATTAAACAAAAGTGTTTGGATTTTGCCCTTCTCCCTGATTATTTTATTTGTGTTTTTTGCTATTTTCTCCCCTCCTATCCTGAAGATGCTAACTCTTGTTGAATTATGAGGGTAAAATTTATGCCCACCGAGGGTATATATTAGGGATTGGGGCCTGTAGGTCAGCAGGCCAGTAGGATTTTCTGTTTATTAAAATTATATTTACTCACAGTTATTTCATTTCTTTTACTTTGCTCAGTCCTTGATACAATCCCTGCTGTAACAGCAGTGAATGTTCTGTTGGTTAAGAAAAAGGATTATTACTGTCTCTGAGTCTCACTGCAACTCTCGCACATGATTACATTTCGAATTAATTGGGTTATTGGCATGTGACATCGCAAAGGTGAAAGATGCACCATTACAATTGGGAAGCAGTGAGATCAAGCAGCGCTCAGCAGGGCCTTGTGCTGCAGTATTGCTGCCGATTGTATGCTTCCCATACTCATTAAAAGAAACAAACCAGTTATTCCCACTCCCCAATCATAATGCTGAACTATATGTCCTGATTATGCTTCTTTCAGAAGCTATTTAAATGTTATTACTGTCCCACATGCATATCAGGCAGAGAGATCTCTAATTGGGTGGTTACTGCAGCAACCGTGTAGGGCATGAGGCTGAAAATAAAATGTAATTCAAACTGTGAACATTAATGTACTTGAAAATGTGTAACCTACACAAAAGCACAGCCACTTATTGGGAATCCTGTGCTAAAAGTGGAACATTAACAACAATTGGTGAATATAGATGGTTGGGAATTTTCAATGTCTTTAGACTTACCAAAAATATTTATTTGCAAGATGTTCAATTAACTAAAATCAGTAGTCACATGCAAATCATAATATACAAAATGAAATTGTCCCTTTAGTGGTCAGACAAAAGCCGCCAATGGTAATGTTCAGATGATTAGCTGATTGATGGCTCATTAGGCTTAATTACAATGTTTGCAAAATTTCACAGATTTTCCATTATGCAGCTCTGCTCAATCCTTCATTTTCTGGCCAATGCTATTGTCCATGGGGCCTAGAACCATTTTTGAAAGAAGAAAAATTTGCCCTCTACTTAGAAAATCAAGGCACAAATTAAAGCACAATGATTTTCTACTTCTCCAAAAAATTCTGGTGTTTATAGGTTTTTCTTTGCTCTCCTTTTCATTTATATTTCTGCCTGGCAAAACTGCTTTCTATCCCTGAATTTATACCTAAATAGTAAATACTAACAGTGATTCTGTGGGGTAGGAATTGGTTCGCACTGGTCTGTTGGCAAGAACTTGACACAGGGAACGATCACTGTGCTAGAACAAGTAGGCCCAAGGCCTGATCGATATTGGGCCTTGGGCCTCATTTTAATAAGGCCAGCGAGCCACAGACGCCCATTGTGTGTCCCCAAGCAGCTCGCCGACAAAGCAGATATGAGTGTTTTATTGGGTGCTAGCAGAAGTGCCCGGGAGATTCATGCCCCATTCCGGGAGACTCCCAGACAATCCGGTAGGGTTGGCAACCCTATGCTCCTCCCAGCTCAATATTAAGGTACGTATTTTTTATGGTTGCATCCAGCGGTCCATTTAAGGATCACTGTGTTGGCCTAAAGTAGACCAAGTAATCCTGAGTGTAGCAGGCCTGATGCGAACAAATTTCTGAATGAGTCCTAAACCAAACGTTAGGCCCTTAATAGCATATTTAAGTAGCAAAATGTCTGGCCAGGGACGCCTCTACAGCACTTGTACCAATATGGAGTCGGACGTGTTTTCAATGCTGTTTGGGCGCAGGAAGTTGGCCATCTAAATTGAACCACTGTGTTCCCGTTATCCGTCCAGAAAATGGGCGCAACAAAGTCCAATTTTGCCCCCTCTGTTTCTAGTTTGCCTTTTATTTCTACTGTTCTTCCCCTTTATTGTTCAGAAATAATGACCTTTAATATAAAATCCTTACCCAGGATTGTTTGTACTAAAGTGATTTAATAGCAAATTGTGACAAATGCTTAAAGTAAATCAAAAAATAAGGAATTAATAAGGAGCATTTATTCCTGAAATCATTCCCTAATTGTACGCTTAGTTGGAAGTTCATTAAACGCTACACTACTATTGAGCAAATACAAAACCACAGCTAATTTTCTGCATAATGATCTTACCTGCAATAACACCTTATTAAAAGGCATGATTAAATGGGCCCCTCTTGCTGATGTGCAGTGGGTACTAGCTTACTTGCAAAGTTTCATCATCTCCAGATAACTTTTGTCTTTGAAAATACATCTGGAAAATCTGAATTTTTACTCGTGATGTAGTTTAATAATTCTGCCAGAAACTGTATTCTGAATAGTTTACTTCTATTTGTTATGCTGCTCTTTTACTGGTCTATTTTATATTTTATTAAAAAAATTGGAACAGAAAAGTAGTATTACAGATCTAGGGAATTAAAGAATATTAGTAGAAGTCTAACAGATACCCCATGGCATTGCTCACAGGTACTCTGGGGTCTGGACCATGCTGTGATGTTTAGCTGCTAACCTAGCCTGTGCGTTTAAGGCCACTCTCAAATCCTTCCTCAAGGGAAATGCCCAAGTAGGAAATTCAGGTAATTGCTCCTGATTATAAACTCACACGGTTGATCAGAGGAAAATTATTACTGTTTGCACATTTCTGCCTCCAGATTAGACAATCCCACCATGAATTAACTGGCTTTCTTTGTCTTTCTTTAGAAAAGATGTTTTGCATTTGTAACAGAGTGTGACACTTTGAGGTGTGATGTCTGGAATCTAGCAGATAGGAACATAAGAAATAGGAGCAAGAGTAGGCCATTCGGCCCTTCGAGCCTGCTCCGCCATTCAATAAGATCATGGCTGGTATTTATATATAAAATGAATGAGCTATTGTAATGCAAACAAATACAGATTATGAATTAACCTGGTTCAAATTAGAATCCTGCATGCTTTATGACTATTAAATGACTTGTTCAAGAAAAGCATTGGGGGTGAAATTAATGGAAAAGACAATCAGGCAGGGTGTAAAACTGGCAGCGGAATCGCTAGCGCCCACTTTGCGCTACCGCTGCAGGTAACGCAATTTCACCCCCATTGTCTTTTCATCACAGGATAATACTTCTTTGCTATATTGATCTGCATTGGGGAAATAATTCTTTGAATTTGTTGTAGGCATCTTGCCTCACACAGATCCTCCGTTGTTTTGATTGAGCATGCGAGATCGAGAGAGCAGACTCTTGAGTAACTTTAGAACAACTTTGTGAATAGATATTGATGCTTAGTATTCAAAATTCTTTATTAAATGTACTTCCAAGCTCCCCAGTGATAGTCAGTAAACCATACAGACCAGGAAGGTTTCAATCTCAGTGCCAAGCCTGCTGAGTTAGCTGATTGCTTCAGTCCCTCAGGCTAGAAAGGAGGAGAATAGAGCAGAGACAGAGGTCCTGATCATGATCACTACCCAGTGACTGCTGCTGAAACCGGCATATGTGAGGACATCGGCTGAAGCAGAATTGGGTTTGTCTGTGATGCACTCCATGAACTCATTGTCTAGGGTCACGCATGATGAATAGTCACTTGGCTGGGTGACCAACACCCAGGCAGTCATACCCCAGGATGCATCAGTGCATTCAGTACAGCAATGGAGAAAATTGGGAGGGAATTTTTTTTAGAAAGAAAGAAACACTTGCATTTATATAGCACCTTTCACGACCACCAGACGTCTCAACGCGCTTTACAGTCAATGAAGTACTTTTGAAGTGGAATCACTGTTGTAACGTGGGACATGCGGCAGCCAATTTGTGCACAGCAAGGTCCCACAAACAGCAATGTGATAATGACCAGATAATCTGTTTTTGTTATGTTGGTTGAGGGATAAATATTGGCCAGGACACCGGGGATAACTCCCCTACTCTTCTTCGAAATAGTGCCATGGGATCTTTTACCTCCATCTGAGAGAGCAGACGGGGCCTCGGTTTAACATCTCATCCGAAAGACGGCACCTCCGACAGTGCAGCACTCCCTCAGTACTGCACTGGAGTGTCAGCCTAGCTTTATGTGCTCAAGTCCCGGGAACTAAAATGGGTGAAATTCTACCTGCCAATAATTTTAGCAAAAAAAGGGTATGAGTACAAAACAGGTTATAAAGCAATTGTTTTAGCCATTTCTTTACTATTGAATTTCATCTTCTCAGAGGATTTTTAACTTCCCTAGCCTTAGATGATGTCATCAGAGCAAGCTGACAGCACTGAGAACAGCAGAGGAACAGTGAAATGGAAGACACTATCCTAGATTTCAGGAAACAATCTTATCTCTCCCAGTCAGTCAATTTTCAGGCCCAAATCCGTCAGGAACAGCTGTTGTGCATTTATCTATTCTTACCAGCTGTTCTCACTGGTGGAACCCTTGACAGCCACAATCATGCAGAAACCCCTGATTCAAATACAAAAAAAATCAAACATACAATAGCTCTGCTAGCACAATTTTTAAATCAAAGAATGAATTGTGAGATTACACTATTTATGTGAAAGAAGATGACATTTCTAACCACTTTAATGTACCTCCTGCTAATGGAGCAGCTTCCAGTTCTGGTAGCTTGTGAGCACATGGCTGATCCCATTGCATTGTAAGATGTGACGCTGATAGCCTAGGGTTAACACGATGCTCTTTATGAACAAAATGGGACAGTCTCACCTGAAACATTAACGTATATTAACTTTTTCAGATGTTGACAGACCTGCTAAACATTTGCAGCATTTTCCATTTTTATTTCAGAACTTCACCACTTATTCACCACTTATAGCTTTCCTGTTCATTGCTGTTTATATTAAAATTGGTTACACGGAATGATTACAATGATAACAATCTCATCTTGGAATTTAGATGAAAGCTTCCCTCTCATAGTTTATGGTCATCTGGAATCCAAAGCGAAATTATTTTCCTTTTAATTATTCATGTGTGAGTACTACTCTCTGTATAATGGAGGCTAATAAAATACAACATTTACATTCAATTATAAAAATATTATACAGTAATAATCCCAACTTCTGATCATAACTGAGAAATCATGGAGCACTTCATGTGCACAGTAACAGCTTTGACTGCAGTTGCATCAGTAAACCTGATATTGGGTTACAAAAGATATGAACTTGGTTTAGTAATGAGAAAAGTCACTTTATATTTTTAAATATTAGTTATGTGAGAGGTATATATAGAGACTTTGGCCGGAATCTTTACCTTGGAGTCGGGTTGCGTGCGTGCAGACCGCGTAGCGGGTCGGGAACCCGATGCTGTGAGCAGCGCATTCTTCAGTGCGTCTTTTACTTAATGGCCCCAATTAAAGCAGTCATGCACACATCTCATTTGAAAGTTGATGTAGGAGTGTTCAAGGTGATTTCCAGAGGTCTGAATAGTGTTATAAAGCTGATAAAAGTGTGGGTCATGGATACACAAAGGCAGAGGGCCGCACCAAGATTTAACGATGCCTCCCTTGATGTTCTTGTGCAGGCAGTGAAAGCACGCAGGGAGGTCCTCTTCCCTGGTGATTGGCGCAAAAGACCACCCAAAGATACAAAAAGGGCATGGTTGGAGATTGCAGAGGAGGTCAGCAGCAGGGATGTGGTCAGGAGGATGTGGATCCAGTGCAGGAAAAGATTCAATGATCTCATGAGGTCAGGAAAGGTGAGTGCAATGCCACACTCACCTACATCCTGATGTGCCTGTCACCACAACCCCATCACTCTGCCTTCCCAAGCCTACTCCTGCACATCACTCCTCACACCAGCCTACCTTGCAGGTCCACCCATCCCTCTCTGTCTATGTACATACTCACATCTCCATCTGACTAACCGCCCCTCACACTCACCCTCATTCTAATGCAATCATAGGAAGTAACACCACAGAAGGAGGCCATTTGGCAATGTCACACCACTCCCTCATAGTCACCCTCTACAGATGTAGCCCATCCATTGCTTACATACATTCCATCACTCTCACTCAAAGTTCTCTTATTTCCCTCCTTGCAGGAGAGAGAGCTCACAACAACAGGGAGAGGCAGAGAACCGGAGGTGGCCCTCCAGTCTTATGTCAATTGACTCCAGCAGAGGAGGAGGCCCTGGAGATCTCTGGAGTTGCAGAGCAGTTGGCAGTGGGAGAGGGAGAGAGGAGGCCGTCCCAACAACCTGGTGACAGAACTACATCTCATACAGCCACATGGCATACAGCAATCACTCATATGGTGACTGATGTCAGCAGCCAGTGAAATGTCATCATGTGCATAATGGTAATGTTACCCATTCTTAATATAACACTTCAAATTCATCTCTTTACTCTCCCACAGGTCCATCACGTGTCCACCAATGTCCAGCTGGAGGATGAAGACAACTCCTCAGAGAAAGCTCCAGCCTCTGAGGGTGCACCGTCAGCAGACCCAAGTGCACCCAGCACCAGCGCAGATACGCACACCTCGGTGGGTCCTGTGCGAGATAGAGTCGTGTTGTCACCTGGTGTCTCTCACATCACAAGTGAGCAAGAGCAGATTGTGTTGACAGGGACAGAAGTGGAGACTGCTCGCTGGAGGGCACAGGGTGCTTCAAGCTCTGCTGAGCTGCATGCAGATGCTGCGCCTCGGAGGCCATCGAGAAAGAGGGCGATCTTGGAGTGGCAGCAACAATTGCATGAGGCTCTGGCAGCTTTTGCAGCCGCGATGTCTGCAAATGTGCAGAGAATGGAGGAGTCCATCTCTAACATGAGCAGCACCATGTTGCAGGCAATGGCGACGATGTGCTGTTCCATGGACAGGATGGCCAGCTGCATAGAACAGCAAATGTGCCAGTCACATGAGCGCATGCTAGCCGTGGACAACTAATGGCAGATGCTCATAGACCTCATCTCGAGGAAGGATATAAAAATAGACTTGGGCGTTCATTGCCCAACTGCTGTGCAGCAAGGTGCTCTCCAGCTCCTTGCTAGAAGGGAAGTGCAGGTGGCCCATGAGAGGGATGATGGTGAGAGGGGGCATGGAAGTGGGGGCTCTTCTCAAAGTGCTCCCACTTCTCCCCCGTTGCCTCCCCCTCAGCCAGAGACCCAAATGCTTCCTCAGATCCCGATGGACGAGTCTGCCCCTGCACAGTTGCAGGAGGAGCAGACTTTGGCGGAACCCTCACAGGCTCCAAAACCCAGAGGACGTTGGCTGAAAGTGTCTAAGCAGTCGCAGCAGGGAAGTGAGCAGCCTGCCTCTACCTCTGCTGAAGCCATAGGGGTTGCACCTCGTAGAAGCACTCGGAAAAGAAAAAAGACACAATCCTAGATGCACAAGGAGTTATTTTGATGACACAGATAAATGTATTTCTTTGCACCACTTTCTGGTGTTGTCCACTTTTGCCTGCTACCTGGGAAGTGGCTTTGTCACTTGGAGTGAATGGTGAGACATTACTTAACCTTGAGCACTGGGGGTTTGGGTGACAGGAATGGCTTGTTCATTGTAGGGCTGCTTTATGATGTTGTTGGGCAGGGGGGAGCTTAGTACAGAATGTGGCAGCCATATAGGTGCATTAGAGTAAGTTAAGTAAATTTGGCCATTATGAGGCCATCCCAGGCCTCCTGGGCAGCAATGTGCACCGCTTGCTGGTGCCAACTACACATCAGATTCATTGTCCTCCTCCTCCTCGTCTTCCACCTGTTCCTCCTCCTCTGAAGAGGATGTGCGCTCAGAGCCTTGCTCCTCCTGCAGCTTCAATTTTTGCTGCTGCGCTATGTTGTGCAGTGACCAGCAAAGGACGATGATTCCGGAGCCCCTGGCTGGTGCATACTGAAGGGCTCCTCCAGATCTGTCAAGGCATCTGAAGCGCATCTTCAGCATGCCTATTGCTTGATCTATGACACATCTGGTGGACATGTGGCTGTCATTATAATGCTTCTGGGCCTCAGTACTTGACCTCCTCAAGGGTGTCATGAGCCACGTCTTCAGTGGATAGCCCTTGTCTCCAAGCAGCCAGTCTGTTTGGAGGTGCGAAGAGCTGAGGGAGGGTGGACTGGCACAGCACAAAAGAGTCATGACAGCTGCCAGGGAATCTGGCGCACACATGCATGATGATCTTTTTATGGTTGCAGATGAGCTGCACATTGAGGGAGTGGAAGCCCTTGTGGTTCACAAACACTCCTGGGTGATGTGGGGGTGCCTTGATGGCCACATGTGTGCAGTTGATGATGCCCTGCACCTGTGGGAAGCCAGCCAGAACTGCAAAGCCGAGCACCCGCTCAGTAACATTGGCTTCATCAGTGGTAAAGTTGACATAATTGGCTGACTTGTCAAACATGGCATTGTCACCTGGGTGATGCATCTGTGGGCGGCCGACTGCGAGATCCTGCAAATGTCTGCAGCAGATCCCTGGAAGGAGCCTGAGACGAAGGAGTTGAGGGCAGTGGTGACTTTGGCAGCCACTGGTAAGGCATGTCCAATAGGACCTCTGGGCAGCAGGTCTTGTTCCAGCAAACTACAACTGTCTGTGACGACCTGACGCGATAGCCTGAGCCTCCTGAAGCACTGCTGCTCAGTCATGTCCAGGAAGCTCATCCTCTGCCTGTATACCCTGTGTTGGGGTATTGCCTCCTGCGCGGTGCAGCCCTGTGCTGACCCCCTCTCTTCTCTGCAGCATCAGGTCGTTGAGGAGAAGGCTGTTGTTGTGGTTGCTGCTCCTGCTGGTGTTGTGGCTGCTGCTGCTGGTGTGGCTGGTGCTGTTGGTGCTGGGTCCGATTCTGAGGTCCAAGGTGAGACAGCATAAGCGGCACCCATACTGCTATAATAGATGGTAGGTCAGAGGGCCAATTCCTCAATGTTGTGGTAGTGACTAGCAATGTAGTGAGAGTGGCTTCTGAGGTTGCAGAAATGTCCTGCAAAGTGCTGACAGCTAAAACTCTGCGCAAAATGGAGTCAGCAAGAGCCTTTCCATTAGCCAAGTAATCAGGTGTAATGTGTGTGTATTTATGTGTTTTTCCCAGCTCTCAATTAATGAACTCGCACAATGGCCACTGAGCTTCTGCCTCCCCTTCACAGGTGAGGTTCCCGAGGTGCGTGAATCCCGTGTTCCACAAGTTAAAACAAAAAGTTGCTGTTAAAAACCCTCTTAAGGGTCTCTCAACAAGCATTTATGTACTTGAATGAGGTCGCCTGCCCGAGTTAAATGCGGAAGTCAGTAGGATGGCAGCGGGTTCCCAACACGCTGGCAATTTCCGCGAATTTAACTGCCGACTCGCCCCCAAACCCGCACACTTGGCAACGGAAAATTCCGGCCTTTGATCCTGGAGGCAGTCACACCCCTTAGGTTAGGTAGTGGTACAGGTCTGATTAGTGGTCAGGGACAGGAGGGTGTGACTGCAACTCAGGCAGGTAAGGGAGCCCCAGATGCAGTGCTGGAGGAGCGTCGGCCTTTGCTCTTATCCAACAGGTATGAGGTCATTGCTGCCTGTTTGGATGAGGACAGAGTCTGCAATGTGGATGAGCAAACTGACCACGACACCGTGATACAAGAGGCCATTCAAGTGGGGGGAGTGAAAAGGAAAATTGTAGTGGTAGGGGACAGTCTAGTCAGGGGGATAGATACTGTTCCCTGCAGCCGCGGCCGGGAGTTCCGAAGGCTGTGTTGTCTGCCCGGTGCCGGGGTTAAGGATACCTCCTCGTGGCTGAAGAAGAATTTGGAGTGGGAAGAAGGAGGATCCAGTTGTTGTGGTCTACGTAGGAACCAACAACATAGGTAGAACTAAGAATGAGGTTCTGCTGAGAGAGTTTGAGGAGCGAGGGTCCAAATTAAAATGCAGAACCTCACAGGTAATAAGCTCTGGATTGTTACCTGAGCCACGCGCAAATTGCCATAGGGACAAGCAGATCAGAGAGTTAAATGCGTGGCTCAAAGAGTGGTGTAGGAGGAAGGGATTTCGATTCTTAGAGCATTGGCACCAGTACTGAGAAAGAGGGAGCTGTTCCATTGGGATGGGCTCCACTTAAACCGGGCTGGGACCAGTGTCCTGGCGAATTGAATAACTAGGGCTGTCGATATAGCTTTAAACTATAAAGGTGGGGGGGGGAGGGGTCAGGTGAGGGGAAATTTAGAAATCTAAAGAGAAAAGTTAAGGCAATGGAGCAGTGTAGCGATTTGGGGAAAAATAAACAGAGTGTGACAGGAAGAGACAGAGGGCTCGATTTTAATTCCCGAGGCGGGTTGGAGTCAGGTTGCGTGGTGGGCGGGATTGGGAACCGCTTCCGGTGGGAACAGCTGCAGAGTTGCGATTTTTATTCAATTACCTTGTTAATTTCATGGAGGCGCGCTGGCCGGTCCAATGAGTGGGATCGGGTCGGCTGACCGCCTCTGACAACGTCATAAAAGCAGCTGCTTTTAAAGCTGCCATCCAGCCTGAGCCTTTCCATTGTGGTTTCCTGCACTTCTTTTCACAGCTATGACTTCTTCCAGAGGCAAGGCAGCTCCTCGTTTTAATGATGAGTCCCTCCAGGTTCTTGTGGATGCTGTCAGAGGGCGCAGGGAGATTCTCTTCCCTCCTGATGGCCGGAGGAAGCCTCCTCAGCAGACCAAGGCAGCCTGGCTGTGCATTGCTCAGGAGGTGAGCGCAAGGTCCATTTATGCACGGTCATGGATCCAGTGCCGCAAAAGGTTTAATGATCTTGTGTGTCGGCCATTTAAGACTTAGATGAGGAGGAATTTCTTCACTCAGAGGGTCGTGACCCTTTGGAATTCTCTACTCCAAAGGGCTGTGGATGCTGAATCGATGAGTATATTTAAGGTTGAGGTAGATAGATTTTTGGACTCTAGGGGAATCAAGGGATATGGGGATCGGGGGGGAAAGTGGAGTTGAGGTCGAAGATCAGCCATGATCTTATTGAATGGCGGAGCAGGCTCGAGTGGCCATATGGCCTACTCCTGCTCCTAATTCTTATGTTCTTATATAGAAATGGAACCTGTAACTTGAATTATTTGAAATCTTTAATGATTTGATATTAAATGTTTTTGTAACTGTTCTTTTGTTCACCATGATTAAGTTTAGGGGAGTAATTTTGACTGGGTGGCAGTGTATAACAGGCGATATCAGATCAGCCACCCGTTATTATACATCTCTCCCAATTTTCATTTCATTGACTTTGATGGAAATTCAAAATTACCCCCAAGGAGTTACAAATTAAAGATGGCTATTGTTATCAAAATCCTTATCTATATTATTCAACCTTTTCCTTGATAAGTGAACATATATCCATTGTTTAATGTAGTAATATTGCACATGAATGTGACAAAGTAGTCAATGTTATAACTGGTGGTACTTTTGACTTAAAAAAATTTGTTCTTGGAATATGTCATCACTGGTAAGACAATATTTACTTCCCATTCCTAGTTGTTCCAAAAGCATAAAGAGCCAACCACATAGTGTGGAACTGAAGTCACATCTAGGTCAGATTAGCAGGTCCCTTCCCTGAAGGACAATAGGGAACCAGTTGGTTTTTACAACAATCCATTTTTCTCATACTAGCCCACAAATGATCCGATTTACTTAACTCAAATCAATTTGCTTTGGTGGGATTATGACTAGGTTGCTAGTCCTGGACCATAACCACCAGGCTAACCTACACTGTTATAAGACGCATAAGGCTTATCCTGTATTAGAGCAGCCTGAGAAACTCCATAGCTTCAAGGCCATTTAGGTCTAGCCTACATCATAATTTGCTCCTTTTTGAGAAAAGGTAATGTATCTACTAAATAGGTTGGGGTTATTATTTTTGTGTTGATCAGGGTGCACATTTTGGAACCTATGTCAGCATCAAGGGCAGGGTAGATGCAATTTCAGGTTGTCTGTACTCTGCCTCAGTTAAGTACTTTAACCAATCGCTAAACAAACCACCTCTACTGTAGCAGTGTGACATTTTCCATTTACCATATTACCCATCCTAGGGGGAAATATTCATTTTCCAATGAAAAATGTGAGAAAGTCATTTTTGTGGTAACGAACAACCCATTAATAAAATTGCATATATCAAAGCTGGATATTCCTGTGACTTTGCTAGTGGGTAATTAATTATGAATAAAACAAGCATTCGCCAGTGATTATTAAAAGCTTCTTACAGTAACATTCCAGGTTAACTTTTTCTTACATACTCTATAAGATCGCCTTTCAGTTGCTTCCTTTCCAGGCTGAAAGTCTAAGTTTCCCCAAACTTTCCTCATAACTCAGACTTCTGAGATGGAGGATCAATCTCATGGCTCCTCGCCGCAGCACTTGAATCTTTCTTTTGTTCCTTGGTGACCAAAACTAGACATGGTATTCAAAATGCAATCTGACGACAGAATTATAAAGTTACACCATTCCCTCCTATGATTTATCTTCTACTGTTTTGGCTATGTAGTTCAACATCCTATTGGCTTTGTTGATTGCTGCTTTGAATTGGTTGGACAATTTCAGCGTCAAGACTACTACGACTCCTAGATCTCTTTCAGCTTCATCCTTTAGCTTTTTCAAAGCCATTCATGGATTACGTGAGTCGTCTATTGTTTTCTTCCAATGTGCAGCACTTTACATTCGTCTGTATTAAATGTTATTTGCCATTGTTCTGCTCACTTACATATCTTGTCCAACTCATTCTAAAGTTTCTGAGCTACCTTCTCTGATTCCACTGTCCCTCCTAGTTTACTACCATCTGGAAATTTGACTGCTTTGTGTTGAATTTCTGAATCCAGGTCATTTATGTAAATTAGAAACAGTAGTCCTAGCAATCAGCCCTAAAACACCCAATCAGTATACCTGCCTCACACTGACATAACTCCTCTAATGAGTACTTATTGGTCTAGAAATGGGGTAAGGCCTGAAAACAGGCGAGGGCACCGCCCAGCGCTATTTGCCTGCGCCCGTTGAAAGTGGTCCAGGCAGCACATAAAATTCGTGCTGCCTGCTCATTTACATGATTGCATCGTTGATCTCAGCGCTAAATGCGCAGCTGATTGGCTTAGCGCTCAAAGGGGGGGGGCGCAATATCAGGTGCAGTCTACTGACCAATAATGTTTGGCCTAGGCTCTCCACTATTTAAAGGGGAAGTGCTTTGTTGCAGAAGCACCTCATTGTCAGGTGAAAAGAAGCCATGGTGCAACACCCTAAAGAAAGGGCAAAACATTTCTCAGATGTCATACTGGAGGCCTTGGTCCTGGGGGTCCAATGTTGACAGGATGTATTATACCCACATGGGGGTAAGAGGCCTTTAAAGGTAAACAGCAGAAGGATCTGGGAGGAGATAGCACAATCCGTCACTGCGACGAATGTTGTCCCCAGGACCTAGATCCAGTGCCGCAAAAAGTTTAATGACCTCACACAGCTTGTCAAGGTGAGCGAAGGCTTCAGCAAATGCCTTATCCCACCATCTGCACCACAAGCCTCACACACTGCGCAATGCACCACACCCCCATTACTCACCTACCCGCAATCTCTAGCTATCACCACTCATACCTCACAAGCATAGCTTCACTTCACCCTCACATACTTACCACTGCTGCAACACTCACACTCACATCTCGCACCTTGCACACACTATTCAACCATGGCAGGCACATTACCCAAACACATTGCACTACACTCACTGATACACTTCCCTTTCTCTTGCATGCAAAGGTGGCTCATAACCGCCGGGAGCAGCAGCAGACAGGAGGCGGCCAAGCGAGGGTTGAGAACCTAACCAACCTGAAGGAATCAGTGTTGCAAAAATTGGAGGGGCTGTGACTGAGTCCGTGGCAAGTGGAGAAGTGGAAAGCATTGCTGATGATGACGGTATGTTCATATCTAATCCTTCTTCTCACATCCCACTTCCCCCTCATCCCACAATCTCTTCTCACTTACAAGCTGCTGATTATGCATGCATGGATATCTTGCTTTCCCCCCCTCCCCTCACCACAACCCAACTTTTGTGCCTTTCTGCTTTCAGATACGGAACAATTGCAACCTGGCCAGCCTGTCCTTGAACATGAGGAAGACACTGATGGAGGAGAAGAAGAAGACACACTGGCACTGCATCTGACATTCGCAGACACCAGCTCAAAAAATGGCACTGCGCGAACTTTAGAGGTGGGATCTGCACGTGATGAGTCACCTGGCATGAGTGGGCTGCAGCCAGGCCGGAGAAAAGGGTAGCTCGGGTGCCAGCTCCCTGGATGGCGAGTTTGCACATGAGTTCTGCTCCACAGGACTCAGATGATGACCTCGATGGGGTGGCCTTCAGAAGAAGGGTGATGGGCATGCACACGAAAATGCTGGATGCAATGGCAAGCCTGCCAGAAAGACTCTTGTCAGTGTCGAGGAGCATGGAGGAGTGCGGCTCCAACATTGTACGGGGTTTTGTGCAGAGCTTGGAGCTCATGATTTCCAGGATGGAAAAAATGGGCAACTCCATGAGAGACCTTGTGAACCTAAATATGCTGCTGGGTGTGATGGGCAATGTCACAGCTTCCACTGCAGCACAGGCGGAAGCAACCCAACATCTCACTGCTGCAGTGGAAGCTCAGACTGCTGCCATCATCGCTGGGTGTGTGAGTGTCGAAAGCGGCTTGCAGGCAATGTTCCCTCTAAGCCGCATGGCTGCGCAGCTGTCTGCCAGTCCCGTGAGGCTTTTCCAATGTTAAATTTCGCAAAACTGTGGATGGACCACACAGCCCCTTAAAGGGGCCGTGCACCTAAAAAAACATTAGGGGGAACATTGCTTGTAGGGTTTCACAGCAGGCCAACAATCTGTCCTCCAACAGATTACTAGGATTGCTGAAACGCCGCCCCGGGGGTGTAGCAGTGGCTCCATGGAACAATAACCTGCTGTCCTCTCTCAGGATAAATGTGAGAAGTCGCACAACAACAGGTTATAGTCCAACAGTTTTATTTGAAATCACAAGCTTTCGGAGCGCTGCTCCTTCGGCAGGTGAAGTCTGATGAAGGAGCAGCGCTCCGAAAGCTTGTGATTTCAAATAAAACTGTTGGACTATAACCTGGTGTTGTGCGACTTCTCACATTTGTCCACCCCAGTCCAACACCGACATCTCCACATCATGGCTCTCTCAGGATGACAGCATTCCTATTCCCACTGCTGCCACTCTGCCAGTGCCCTTGCTGCTGCCTGTCAGCTACCCAGCCCAGACTGCTGCCGCCCATGCCGAAGTGGTACAGTCTATAGCCGGGCCTTCTAGGTCCAGAGCTACTCGAGGTCGTCCTGCAAGACCATCTGTCGTCTCCCCCACTGAGAGTCAGCAGCCTTCCACCAGCCATGCTGCAGCCACTGGGGAAGAACTTCATAGGAGCACTAGAGTAGTAAAAGGCACACGAAAGACAGACACTAAGGGAATTCACAAGGGTGATTAGTTGACTTTGTTCTTTTGATTTGAATTTGATAAATTTATGAATTTTGTTTGGAATGTGTGTTTTGTGGTCGCTCTTATTTCAGTTTTGTGCCCAGGAGGACGTTCCGTGACAGAGGTAAGATGGGGAAGTGGTGAGCAACGGGGATCTGAGGTACCATTCATTGGAATTGGAGTCTGATGAGGTGCTCACGGACAGCCCATCTGGAATGGGGATTTGCTACCTGCCTCCTCCCTTCCTCCTCCTCTTCCTCTTCCTCTTCCTCCTCATCCTCCTGTTGAAATGGTCCTGGAAACCCTGGTGGCAAGGGCTGCGCCCTCACGATGGCCAAGTTGTGGAGCATGCAGCAGACCACCACGAAATGGGACACCTGCTCTGGCGAGTACTGGACGGCTCCTCCAGAGTGGTCAAGGCAGCAAAGCTGTTGCTTGAGCGCCCCGATGGTCTGTTTGATGACGTTCCTTGTGGCAGCATGGCTGTCATTATATAACTGCTGGCCACGGGTGGTGGGGTTGCAGAGGGGAGTCATCAGCCAGGTGCAGAATGGATAACCTTTGTCGCCGAGCAGCCACCCTCGAGTTTGACGTGGTGGCTGGAAGATTGCTGGCACACTAGATGGGCGCAGGATGAAGGCAGCCTGACTGCTGCCAGGATAGCAGGCATTCATGATCATGATGCAGCGATGCAAGGCAAACTGAGAGATATTAGCTATGTCGCCTGCTGCAGACTGGAAGGATCCGAGGGTGAAAAAATTGAGGGCCACGGTGACCTTGAGGGCCACCGGGAGAGCCGTGGTCGCCCTGCTCTGAAGCTGCAAGTTTGGTTGCAGGAGGTGGCAGATTTCTGTGACCACCTCCTTGGTGAAGTGGAGCCTCTTAATACACTACTCCTGGCTTAAGTGCATGTAGAAGAAGTGCTCTCAGAAGACCCTAGGTGGGTAAGGTCTCCTGCTGAGAGCCTTCTTGCCCCTCCTCCTCCTCCCTCTGCGAGCATCTTGTCCTCTTCTTCGCTGTCTCCGCTCCACCTCCATATCATACTTGAATGCGAGAGGGACTGCAAGTAGAGCCCCCATGACTGGGAGCAAGTGGTGTGAGCAGAAGCCTTTAAATGAGAAGCAAGTCGTTCTCCACTTGCAGTAACATTCCCTGTGACGTTAGCAACTTTAAACACTTTAGAAAGCTCCAAACAGTTGCACAAACTTACACAGAGCCAGTAGAACTGAAAAATCAAGTCAGCTGCAAGTTGTTGATGATCCCTTTAATTAGCGCTGCTGGGGGCTCCATCCTGCTGCTGAACGCTTGCTCAGCTGGTCGTGATTAAGAGAGGGCGTTAAATGGAACGGCGACGTCCAAAATGGCAGATCGTGCATCAAATCAGCGTTGCACACTCATTGACGTCACAATATGCCGAATCTAAAAACCTGGAGTGAGCGCTGGCAACGGCAGCGCTACCGACCTCCCCAAAATGGCGTCCGCCGCGGGACCCGCCGGAAGCGGGTGATGGCGAGTCGGCTGCCATTGTTTCATCAAAACTGGCCTTAAAGGCCGAAGTTAAACCCCCGAATTTTGCAGCCATTGTTTCCTACCCTTCAACCAGTTTCTTAACCATTCAAAAGGTTTATCCTGAAGCCCTACAGCTTTGAGTTTGAGTAATAGCCTTTTTAATTCGAACTTTGCCAAATGCCTTTAGGAAGTCAAGGTACACCACATCATAGGGCTTGCCACAGTCCACTTGGTTGTCACTTCCTTGAAGGAGTTGAGGATTTGAGGAGGTGATCAGGCAGAATCTGCTCCTTCTGAATCCATGTGGACTGTTGTTAACTAGGTTATTGTACAAATTGATCCTGGAATTTACTCCTGATAATTGTTTCCACTATTTTTCATGGAATAGAATGGATCTGTAGTTGCCTGTGTCTGTTTTGTCACTCTTTTTAAATATGGGCACCACATTATCCTGTTTCCAATCCTGGTACCTCCCAGTGTCTGAAGACTCCCTCATAACTCTGAAGTGTAGTCATTGTCATTATCTAGGTAAGTGCAGCAGCCATTTTGCACACAGCAAGACCCCACAAACAGCAGTGGGATGAATGATCAGTTCATCTGTTTTTGGTATGTTGGTTGAAAGAAAAGTGTTGATCAGAATATCTCTCTCTTCTTCTTCAAGTAGTGCCATTGGATCTTTAACATCCATCTGCAGGATGATGATGCCTCTAATAATGTGGCACACCCTCAGTACTGCACTGAAATGTGTGCCTACACTTTGTGCTTAAGGTCTGGAGTGGATTTTGAACCCATAACCTTCTGACTCAGAGCTGAGAGAGCTACTAACTAAACAATAGCAAAATACTGCAGATGCTGGAAATCTGAAACAACAACAGAAAATGCTGGAAATACTCAGCAGGTCAGGCAGCATCGTGGAGAGAGAAACAGAGTTAATGTTTCAGGTCGATGGCCCATCATCAGAACTGTAAAAAGTTAGAGATGTAACAAGATTTTTAAGCAAGTGTGGGGCAGGGAAAGGGAGGAGGGGCGGAAAGAACAAAGGGAAGGTCTGTGATAGGATGGAAGGCAGGAGAGATTAAAAGGCAAAAGGGATGATGGTGCAAGGCAAAAGGAAATGGTAATGGGACAAGTAAAGAAACAAAAGATGGCTCTAGATGAGGTGTAAATGACAATGGCAGAATCATCAACAGCTGCCATGTGAGAGAAAAAAGAAAACATAGGGGCCAAGGTTATAGTCTGAAATTGTTTAACTCGATGTTGAGTCCAGATGGCTGTAAAGTGCCTAATTGAAAGATGAGGTGCTGTTCCTCAAGGTTACATTGAGCTTCGTTGGAACAGTGTAACAGGGCAAGGACAGAGAGATCGGAGTGAGAGTGGAGTGGAGATTTAAAGTGACAAGTGACCGGAAGCTCGGGGTCACGCTTACGGACTGAACGGAGGTGTTCCACAAAGTGGTCATCCAATCTGCGCTTGGTCTCCTCATTATAGAGGAGACTGCATCGAGAGCAACGAAAACAGTATACTAAATTGTTCCACTGAAAAGAAAAGGGTGTAAAAGAAAGGACAGTCATCCGTGGCTAAGTAAAGAAATTAAGGATAGTATTCGACTAAAAACAAGGGCATATAAGGTAGCGAAATCTAGTGGGAGGACAGAGGATTGGGAAAACTTTAAAAGGCAGCAAAAAATAACAAAAAGATTGATTAAGAAAGGGAAGATAGATTATGAAAGTAAATTAGCAAAAAATATAAAAACAGATAGTAAGAGTTTTTATAGTTATATAAAAAGAAAAAGGGTGGCTAAAGTAAATGTTGGTCCCTTAGAGGATGAGACCGGGAAATTAATGGTGGGAAATATGGAGATGGCAAAAACACTGAATGAATATTTTGTATCAGTCTTTACAGTAGAGGACACTAAGAATATCCCAACACTGGACAAACAGGGGGCTATAGGGGGAGAGGAGCTAAACACGATCAAAATCACTAAGGAAGTGGTACTCGGTAAAATAATGGGACTCAAGGCGGATAAATCACCTGGACCTGATGGCTTACATCCTAGAGTCTTGAAGGAAGTGGCGGTAGGGATTGTAGATGCATTGGTAATAATTTTTCAAAACTCCCTGGATTCCGCTAAGGTCCCGGCAGACTGGAAAACTGCTAATGTAACACCCTTATTTAAAAAGGGCAGTAGACAGAAGGCTGGTAACTATAGACCGGTTAGCCTAACATCTGTGGTAGGTAAAATTTTAGAGTCCATTATTAAGGAAACAGTAACAAGACATTTGGATAATCATAATTTAATAGGACAAAGTCAGCATGGTTTTACGAAGGGGAAGTCATGTTTGACAAATTTGCTGGAGTTCTTTGAGGAAGTAACATATAGAGTGGATAAAGGGGAACCAGTGGACGTAGTGTATTTAGACTTCCAAAAGGCATTTGACAAGGTGCCACACAAAAGATTATTGCTTAAGGTAAAAAATCACGGGATTGGGGGTAATATTCTGGCATGGATAGAGGATTGGCTATCTAACAGAAAGCAAAGAGTTGGGATAAATGGTTCATTCTCAGACTGGCAATCAGTAACTAGTGGTGTTCCACAGGGGTCAGTGCTGGGTCCCCAACTCTTCACAATCTATATTAACGATTTGGAGGAAGGGACCAAGTGTAACATATCAAAATTTGCAGATGATACAAAGATGGGAGGGAAAGTAGTGAGTGAGGAGGACATAAAAAACCTGCAAGGGGACATAGACAGGCTAAGTAAGTGGGCAGAGATTTGGCAGATGGAATACAGCACTGGAAAGTGTGAGGTGATGCACTTTGGCAGGAAAAATCCTAGAGCAATTTATTATCTTAATGGCAAGAAACTGGAGAGTACTGAAGTGCAAAGGGATCTGGGGGTCCTGGTGCACGAAACTCAAAAGGTTAGTATGCAGGTGCAGCAAGTGATTAAGAAGGCAAATGGAATGTTGGCTTTCATTGCTAGGGGGATAGAATATAAAAATAGGGAGGTATTGCTTCAGTTGTACAAGGTATTGGTGAGACCGCACCTGGAATACTGCATACAGTTTTGGTGTCCTTACTTAAGGAAAGACATCCTTGCTCTCGAAGCAGTGCAAAAAAGGTTCACTCGGTTAATCCCGGAGATGAGGGGGTGGTCATATGAGGAGAGGTTGGGTAGATTGGGACTCTACTCATTGGAGTTCAGAAGAATGAGAGGCGATCTTATTGAAACATATAAGATTGTGAAGGGGTTGGATCGGGTGGATGCGGGGAGGATGTTCCCGATGACGGGTGAGACGAGAACTAGGGGACATAGTCTTAGAATAAGGGGCTGCTCTTTCAAAACTGAGATGAGGAGGAACTACTTCACTCAGAGGGTGGTAGGTCCATGGAATATGCTGCCACAAAAAGCTGTAGAAGCTACAACATTAATTAAATTTAAAACAGAAATAGACAGTTTCCTAGAAGTAAAGGGCATTAAGGGTTACGGGGAGCGGGCAGGAATTTGGACATGAGTCTAGGTTCGGATCGAGAAGTACAAGTAAATCGCTGTTTCACCTGGAAGGAGTGTTTGGGGCCCTGGACAATGGGAAGGGAGGAGGTAAAAGAGCAGGCATTGTTTCTCCTGTGCTTGCACGGGAAGGTGCCGTGGGAAGGGGAAGGGGTGTTGGGGGTGATAGAGGAGTGAATAAGGGTGTTGCAGAGGGAGCGGTCCCTGCGGAATGCTGAAAGGGGAGGTGAGGGGAAGATGAGTTTGGTGGTGGGATCACATTGGAGGTGGCGGAAATGGCGGAGGATGATCCGTTGAATGTGGAGGCTGGTGGGGTGGAAGGTGAGGACAAGGGGAACCCTATCGTGGTTCTGGGAGGAAGGGGAAGGGGTGAGAGCAGAAGTGCGGGAAATGGAACGGACACGGTCAAGGGTTGTGTCAACCACAGTAGAGGGGAATCCTCGGTTGAGGAAAAAGGAAGACATATCGGAAGCACTAGTATGGAAGGTGGCATCGTCGTAACAGATGCGGTGGAGACAGAGAAACTGGGAGAATGGAATAAAGTCCTTACAGGAAGCAGGGTGAGAGGAAGTGTAGTCCAGGTAGCTGTGGGAGTCAGTGGGCTTATAGTGGATGTTTCTCGATAGCCTATCCCCAGAAATGGAGACAGAGAAGTCGAGGAAGGGAAGGGAAGAATCAGAAATGGACCATGTGAAGGTGAGGGAAGGGTGGAAATTGGAAGCAAAGTGAATGAAATTTTCTAGTTCCGGATGAGAGCAGGAAATGGCACCAATACATCATCAATGTACCGGAAAAAGTGGTGAGGGAGGGGACCAGAGTAGGACTGGAACAAAGAAAGTTCCACATATCCCACAAAAAGGCAGACATAGCTAGGGCCAATGTGGGTTTCCATAGCAACACCTTTAATTTGGAGGAAGTGAGTGGAGTCAAAGGAGAAGTTGTTCAATGTGAGAACAAGTTCAGCCAGGCAGAGGAGGTTGGTGGTGGATGGGGACTGGTTGGACCTCTGTTCAAGGAAGAAGCGGCGCGCCTTCAGGCCATCCTGGTGGGGGATGGAGGTGTAGAGGGATTGGACGTCCATAGTGAAAAGGAGACGGTGGGGCCAGGAAACTGGAAACTGTTAAAGTGGCGGAGGGCGTCGGAAGAGTCGCAAATGTAGGTGGGACAAGGGGAGAAAAAATTGCATCGAGATAGGAAGAAATCAGTTCCGTGGGGCAACAACAGGCTGAAACGATGGATCTACCAGGGCAACCCTGTTTGTGGATCTTGGGAAGGAGGTAGAAGTGGGCTATGCGGTGTTGGGGGACTATGAGGTAGACAGCCACGGAGGGAAGATCTCCAGAGGAGCTGAGGTCAGTGAGAGTCTTGAAAACAATGGCTTGATGTTTGGTAGTGGAGTCATGGTCCATGGGGAGGTAGGAGGAGGTGTCAGAGAGTTGCCGTTCTGTCCGTAAGCGTGACCCCGAGCTTCCGGTCGCCTGTCACTTTAATTCTCCACTCCACTCCCACTCTGATCTCTCCGTCCTCGGCCTCTTACACTGTTCCAATGAAGCTCAACGTAAGCTCAAGGAACAGCACCTCAACTTTCGATTAGGCACTTTACAGCCATCTGGACTCAACATCGAGTTCAACAATTTCCGACTATAACCTCGGCCCCTATGTTTTCTTTTTTCTCTCTCATGGCAGCTGTTGATGATTCTGCCATTGTCATTTACACCTCATCTAGAGTCATAAGAACATACATAAGAACATAAGAAATAGGAACAGGAGTAGGTAATTTGGCCCTTTGAGCCTGCTCCGCCATTCAATAAGATCATGGCTGATCTTCTACCTAATCTCCACTTTCCTGAACTATCCCCATATCCCTTGATTCCCTTAATATTCAAAAATCTATCGATCTCTGTCTTGAATATACTCAACGACTGAGCCTCCACAGCCCTCTGGGATTGAGAATTCCTAAGATTTACCACCCTCTGAGTGAAGAAATTTCTTCTCATCTCAGTCCTAAATGGCCGACCCCTTATTCTGAAACTGTGACCCCTGGTTCTAGACTCCCCAGCCAGGGGAAACATCCTCTCTGCATCTACCCTGTCAAGCCCTGTAAGAATTTTGTATGTTTCAATGAGATCACCTCTCATTCTTATAAACTCTAGAGATTATAGGCCTAGTCTACTCAATCTGTCCTCATAGGACAATCCCCCCATCCCAGGAACCAGTCTGGTGAACCTTCGTTGCACTCCCTCTATGGCAAGTATATCCTTCCTTAGGTAAGGAGACCAAAACTGTACACAATACTCCAGGTGTGGTCTCACCAGGGCCCTATATAATTGCAGTAAGACTCTTATACTCAAATCCTGTAATAAAGGCCAACATACCAATTGCTTTCCTAATTGCTTGCTGTAACTGCATGTTAACTTTCAGTGATTCATGTACAAGGACACCCAGGTCCCTCTGAACACCAACATTTCCCAATCTCTCACCATTTAAAAAATACTCTGCTTTTCTATTTTTCCTACCAAAGTGGATAACTGCACATTTCTCCACATTATATTCCATTTGCCATGTTCTTGCCCACTCACTTAGGCTGCCTATATCCCCTTGAAGCCTCCTTGCATCCTCCTCACAACTTACATTTCCACCCAACTTTGTATCATCAGCAAACTTGGATATATTACATTTGGTCCCCTCATCCAAATCACTGATGTAGATTGTGAATAGCTGAGGCCCAAGCACTGATCCTCGCGGTACCCCACTAGTTACAACCTGCCAAGCAACAGTACTCTAATATCACACTGCACCACTTCCCTCAGTGAATCCCAGAGGTGGAAGTTGAAGGTAAGACTCGGGAAGAGTACATTTTGTGCAAAGTGCTCTGCTGTAACTCCATTTCAAAAATAATTACCATGCAAATATGCTATAAAGGAGAGAGATGTTAGACTCCTTTCTGCAGAAAGTATTCCCTTCTAGCCTTTGTTTATCCTTTAGAGACAGTAAGCTGATTTTCATGCAGTGATATGTCTACTTTTAAGTGGTTAAGAACTGGTGCTAATCTCACCAGAGTGGCAATATGCTTATAGCACTCAAAATTCATGAGCCAGACCATTTGCATAATAATGTACAGCTCCAGTGCAAATTTGGATGGGTGGAGGGAGCATGTTCATGGTGGGAGCAGAAAATTGCATATAGGTGAAATTTAAAGGGATAATTAAAGGGAAGTGGCAAAATAGGGCACAATAATTCTTGCAGCACTCAAAAGACATCACAACCCCTTCGTAGTCTTTGCCAAGGCTGAAGGGGCAGAAGGCTAGGAAATAACAGGTTAAAATGAAAGAAAAGGAAACCCAATGTGCAGGCATGAGTTTGCAGTCAAGTGACAAAGCAGCCCAGCACTCATTCCTTGTTTGAAGACTGCTGAAGTGGAGGTGGTGCTGCATGTAGTGGTCATGAGGAGTGTTAGTGCCAGTCCATTGCACCACCTTCATAAATCCACAGAGTAGGGGACATTTGTTTCAGCAGCGAGTTGTTGGAGCATGGAGTGCTTTGCCACAGGGAGTAGTTGAGGCAGATACATTACAATTTTTAAGGAAAAGGTGAAAAAGTATTTGAAGCAGAGATAGATATGGGGAGATAGCTGAGTGGTGGGATTAGTTTAGGATTGCTCTAGCAAAGAACCGGAACAGGCACTGTGCTATAAACTTCTATGGTTCAGAATAAAGTATTGATTTTCTTGGAGACCCTTGCAGAGAGCTAATCAAGTGAAAATATACATAAACCATATAGAAAGTACAGTGAATGCAGCAAAGTCCCACTAAGTGAAATATTGGAACATATTCCTTGTTACAATGTCTTTAACATTTGACCTTATGTGGAAGAGAGAACTCAGGATCTCCTGCAATATCATTCACTGGGATCAGGTTGGTGGATGCATACTTGCTTTTAGGGTCACTAACAAGAAAATCTTTAAACTTAAAGCATTCAGTAGCACATTTAATTCTTGTTGGACTTCACAGGCTATAGGAATTGCTGGCATTGCAAATCTAAAATTAGGCAATTTATAAAAAAGTTCTGGGAATGTCCACATGGATTAAGAATTTTGTCATAAAATTTTTGTGATCCTAACTGGATGCTAAAGACCCAGATTATAGAATCATAGAATGGTTACAGCACAGAAGGAGGCCATTCGACTCATCGAGCCCATGCCGGCTCTCTGTAAAAGCACTTCAGCTAGTCCTACTCCTCCGCGCTTTCCCCGTAGCCCTGCAAATTTTTTTCCTTCAGCTACTTATCCAATTCCATTTTGAAAGCCACGCTTGACTCTGCCTCCACCACCCTCTCAGGCAGTGCATTCCAGATCCTAACCACTCACTGAGTAAAAACGTTTTTCCTCATGTCGCCTTTGGTTCTTTTGCCAATCACCTTAAATTTGTGTCCTCTGGTTCTCGACCCTTCCGTCAATGGGAACAGTTTCTCTCTATCTACTCTGTCTAGACCCCTCATGATTTTGAACACCTCTATCAAATCTCCTCTCAACCTTCTCTGCTCTAAGGAGAACAACCCCAGCTCCTCCAGTCTATCCACGTAACTGAAGTACCTCATCCCTGGAACCATTCTCGTAAATCTTTTCTGCACCCTCTCTAAGACCTTCACATCCTTCCTAAAGTGTGGTGCCCAGAATTGGACACAATACTCCAGTTGAGGCCGAACCAGTGTCTTAAAAAGGTTCATCATAACTTGCTTGCTTTTGTACTCCATGCCTCTATTTATGAAGCCCAGGATCCCATATGATTTTTTAACTGCTTTCTCAACCTGCCCTGCTACCTGCAATGATTTGTGTACATATACCCCCAAGTCTCTCTGTTCATGCACCCCCTTTAGAATTGTACCCTTTAGTTTATATTGCCTCTCCTCATTCTTCCTACCAAAATGTATCACTTTGCACTTTTCGGCGTTAAATCTCATCTGCCACGTGTCCGCCCATTTCAACAGCCAGACTCTGTACTCTTGAAGTTTGTCACTATCCTCCTCACTGTTCACTATACTTCCAAGTTTAGTGTCATCTGCAAATTTTGAAATTGTGCCCTGTCCAAGTCATTAATATATATCAAGAAAAGCAGTGGTCCTAGTATCGACCCTTGGGGAATACCAGTGTATACCTTTCTCCAGTCCGAAAAACAACCATTCATCACTACTCTCTATTTCCTGTCACTTAGCCAATTTCGGATCCATGCCACCACTGTCCCTTTTATTCCATGGGCTTCAACTTTGCTGCCAAGCCTATTATGTGGCACTTTATCAAACGCCTTTTGGAAGTCCATGTACACCACATCAACCGCATTGCCGTCATTAACCTCATCAAAAAACTCGATCAAATCCATGCTGGCTTTACTTAATTAATACACACTTATCCAAGTGGCTGTTAACTTTGTCCCTGATTATCATTTCTAAAAGCTTCCCCACTACTGAGGTTAAACTGACTGGCCTGTAGTTGCTGAATTTATCCTTCTACCCTTTTTTGAACAAGGGTGTAACATTTGCAATTCTCCAGTCCTCTGGCACCACCCCTGTATCTAAGAAGGATTGGAAGATTATGGTCAGTACCTCCGCGATTTCCTCCTTAACTTCCCTCAGCATTCTAGGATGCATCCCATCCGGTCCTGGTAATTTAACAACTTTAAGTACAGACAGCCTTTCTAGTACCTCCTCTTTATCAATTTTTATCTCACCCAGTATCTCCACTACCTCCACTACCTCCTCTTTCACTATGACTTTGGCAGCATCTTGTTCCTTGGTGAAGACAGATGCAAAGTATTCACTTAGTACCTCAGCCATGCCCTCTGCCTCCATGCGTAGGTCTCCTTTTTGGTCCCTAATCGGCCCCACCCCTCCTTTTACTACCCGTTTACTATTTATATGCCTATAGAAGACTTTTGAATTCCCTTTTATGTTAGCTGCCAATCTATTCTCATACTCTCTCTTTGCCCCTCTTATTTCCTTTTTCACTTCCCCTCTGACCTTTCTATATATAGCCTGATTCTCACTTGTATTCTCAACCTGACATCTGTCATACGCGCTCATTCTCTGCTTCATCTTACTCTCTATCTCTTTTGTCATCCAGGGAGCTCTGGGTTTAGTTGCTCTACCTTTCCCCCTCATGGGAATGTAACGCGACTGTACCCGAACCATCTCCTCTTTAAAGGCAGCTCATTGTTCGATTACAGTTTGCCTGCCAATGTTTGATTCCAATTTACCCGGGCCAGATCCGTTCCTGAACACCTTATATCCAGGAATATTTAAAACCCAATCCTGCCCTTTTTGAGTCAGGTCTCCATTATCACCACCACATATTATTCCCATGTGGCTATTTGCACCTGCAGCTCACCAACCTTATTTACCACGCTTTGTGCATTCACACACATGCACTGTATACCTATCTTCGACCTTCTTGTATTCTCTCTTAGTCTGACCCCACCTAATACCATACTATTTCTTACTCTAGTGCTATCTCTCTCTCCCATCCTTTGTGCACTTTGTTTCTCCTTTCTAATGTTACATCCTGGTGCCCATCCCCCTGCCAAATTAGTTTAAACCCTCCCCAACTGCACTAGCAAACCCCCCCAGCGACGACATTGGTTCCAGCTCTGTCGAGGTGCAACCCGTCCGGCCTGTACAGGTCCCACCTCCTCCAGAACCGGTCCCAGTGTCCCAGGAATCTAAAGCCCTCCCTCCTGCACCAGCTCTCCAGCCATATATTTTGTCTATTCCTAATACTGGGATGCTTTTCCCTGTTGTGTTCCCTATGTGATATTATGTAGGGCTAATATTGGCAAATGATAATTAGCACTGCAATCACTTCCTAATGGCTAACATGCTCTCACTTTGGGCAATGTCGTCTCAGAAATAAGAAGTGCAACTGAATTAAAGCAAGTAAGTCTCAGAGGTGTTTGAAGATTTTGTTACAAATTACTATTTCAACATGCTTAAACCATGAGTCTATGGAATAAATAGAACACATACTGAGTAAGTATAAAGCACTATCCATGTTTTACTGGTGAGGACACAACTCAAAAGTAACAAACTGAGGTTATCTTTATTAGTGAGAAAAAATTAGAATTCCATGCTTGCCAATTATGTATATTATGTGCAACATATGGAATAATCTAGTAACTTGGTTGGACACAACCTTGTACACCCTCTACCAGAATATGAGCAATATTTTACACTTGTTATGCCACAAAGTCTGTGCCATATTTTGGGCTCACTAATACCACAAAACTAAGCCGACTCAATCTCAATAAGAGAGATCAATTTTTAACTGTTTCAGTGGATGTTTAAGAACAAAATTAAGCATGTAATTAACTGATAGAGATTGTGGGTTTAAATAGACTCCATTTGTATGAAGAAATGTGAGTATTGTAATTCACTTACCATGCAACTGAATGGAATTACACTCCTCTTATAATGAAATGAAGTGATATCCTTATGGTGAAGATCCGAGCACTAACCATCCATTCTTTGCTCCATATAGGGGGAGTGCAAATGTCTCATACATTAATGGGAAACAGTCCCTCCAGTTCAAAATCACTGCTTGTGCATTGATTGAATCTCGATGCAGCACATTTTTTTTTAAAGTGTTCCTTCCAGCTAAGGTAATAGAAATAAATCAGTCTCAGGACTGCAATTTTGCTTTGTAAAGAGTCGATCAGTTTCAAGGCTGTTTCAGTAGCCGGAGAAGCAAAGAATATTTCTCTGGGTTAGAAGGTTGTGGAAGCACTTTGAATCAATGCTAAGAATGCAGTCATTGTGAGTTGAGCTTAGTTTACTGTAATGGATGTGGCTTGTTCCTCTGATTCATCAAACTGTTAGTTGGTAGTGTTGGCTCAGGTGCCTTGTGTAAAGTTCACAGCAAACAGGAGTAAACTATAGACATCACTCTGTTACAAAAAGACTAGCGTGTTGAAATTGTACTAGGCGAATATTAGCATACAAATGTTAGTGTGAAATTCATGTGCAGTTCCTTTGTTTCTCTGTATTTTAACGAGGATTTGGTTTAACTGGACTAATGCATTATGTGTTCACATACTGAAATTCACACACCATGGCCTAGAAATGTAATTGTGCTCAAAAACGGGTGTGCAGGGGGTGGAGCACACTCTGCATGCACCTCTTCACATGGTCAATTGGGACCACATGAAATTTGTGCTGGGACCTCACTAAAATGATGTAGTCGTGCAGCCGGCACTACTTGTTTTGGGATGCAGGAAATTGAGCTTCTCTGACGCCACTTAAAGTCACCCAGCACCTGCTGGCCAACACGGGCTTGGGGGAGAGTCATGGCTGTGGCGAGTGGCGATGCTGGGGGAGACATCATACAGGGTTTCTCCACACGTTATCCTATTTTTCCTTTATTACCTCTGTCTCACTCTACACACTCTGCATGATACACTGCAGCTGCATTCACCAGCCACTCATCTTTCTTTGCTCTCTCTTCACAATAAAACCTAATTCTAGTCCCTCTTTCATTTCAGGTGCTGAAAATGTGGAGATACCACTGCCACCTTAGGAAGAGGAGACCAGCCTTTGTGAAGATGCAGCATCACTTGATCTTACTCTATCACGCACTAGCTCAGAAACTGGAACCACACCTACTTTAGAGGCTAGGCTAGAGGATGATCCTTCATGTAGCAAATCACCGGGCACATGTGCGCAGGAACGAGGACAGGGGGATACAAAGCCACTGGTGAGTTGTTTGATAAATTTGTTTTTCATTCTGGATTTAGTATTGGTTATTTGTAGAGAAGTGAGGGCAAGATCCATAAGTCTGGATGAAGGAAGGCAATCGGATGGTGGTAGTAAGGATGGTGATGATAAGGATTGTGGAACTTTTGGTGTATTGGGGATGGGAGGGATGATTCGCTTGAAGCGATTTTTGATGAGCTGCTCTCTGAGAGCTCTGGCAGAAAGGGGCACTGGTAGTCAATGCTGCTCCTGTTCTTTATCCTCTGTACGCTCCTGCTCCTCCTGCTGCCCTTCCTGTTGCCCAGATGGGTGCAAGGACTGGTCCCTCATGATGACAAAGTTATGCAGCATGCAGCAGAAGACCACAAATCTGGATACATAGTCAGGACTGTACTGAAAAGCTACTGGCAAGTGGTCCAGGCAGCGGAAGCGTTGCTTGAACACCAGACAGTCTGCTCAATTGCATTCCTGGTGGCAGGATGGCTCTCGTTGTAGGCCACCTCTGCAGCTATGCCCCAGTTACTAACAGGAGTCATGAGCTAAGTCTGAAGAGAATAGCCCTTGTCGCTCAATATCCAGTTTGTAACCTGATGGCCTGCTTGGAATAAAGGCGGCATAGAGGACTGACGCAGGATGAATGAGTCATGACTGCTGCTGGGAAACCAGACGCAGACCTGCATGATGCATTGCCTGTGGTTGCAAACAAGATAGACAGTGAGAGAGTGGAATCCCTTCCTATTCAGAACGATGCTAGGATGGTGATGCAAGGCCACGTGGGTGCAGTCTATGGCACCTTGCACCCTGGGAAAGTCTGCAATGTGAGCGAAGTGCTCTCCCTGTATTGGGAAAGAGATATAGGTATTCTTCCTGGCATAGAGAGCCTTGGTGACCTCCTTGATACAATGGTGGACTGCAAACTTGGAGATGTCTGTCTGACGGTGTGCTCTATAATGTTCCTTGTGGCAGCATGGCCCTCATTGTATGCCTGCTGTGCATGTGTGTGTGGGTTCTGGACCGGATGATGTGAGCCATGTCATGAGTGGATAACTCTTGCCACCTATTAGCCAGCCTTTGACTTGCCAAGGTGGTTCAAATACAGGTGGAACAGAGGACTGTTGCAGAATGAAGGAATCATGACTGCTGCCAAGATATCGGACATTGACCTGCATGATGCACTGCCTATGGTCACACACCAGCTGCATGTTGAGGGAGTGGAATCCCTTTTGGTTCCAGTACATGGCAGAGTAGACATGAGGTGCACGCAAAGCAATATGCCTGCAGTCAATGGCACCCTGCACCATGGGGAAGCCTGCAATCCTTGCAAACCTTTGTGCTCGCTCCGCCTGCTTCTCTCTGGCAAGAGGGAATGAAATTAAGTTATCTCTCTTTGAATAGAGAGCATCAGTGACCTCCCTTATGCAACAGTGCACTGAAAACTGCGAGATGTTGTAAATATCTCCGCACCAGCCTGGAAGGAGCCAGGCACATGATTGTTCATAGCCACGGTCACCTTCACAGCCAATGGCAATGTGGTCCTTGCCCTGCTCTGAGTTTGGAGTTGTGGCTGCAGCAGTTGTCAGATTTCAGTGAAGAGCTCCTTAGTGAAGCGCAGACATCTCAACCATTGGTTGTCGCTGAAGTTCAGGTAGGAGAATTGCTCCCTCAACATCCTGGGCGGATATGGCCTCCTGCTGAGAGCCATTCTCCCCATCCTCCTCCTCTCTCTTCTAGCAGCTTGTCCTGCTCTGCATGGTCTCTGCTCATTCTCCCAGTCGTGCTCGCTTCCAAGAGGAAGCCCTACTAGTGCACCCATGTCAGGAAGCCTTGAAGTCAGGAAAAAGTACTTCAGCACCTGCCACATTACTCCCTGTATACCTTTGAAACTTGAAACAACTATGGAAAGCACCAAAAGCGTGTAGAATTGTAGCAACAGCAAGAAGAAATAAAGCAGCAACTAACCTGTTTCACCTCTATCTATGGGAATCTGCAGCCATCCTTTGCCCTTTCTCTCCCAAATCTCCTCGCTTCCACTGTTCAAGTTCCCCTGGCTCCATTAGTGGCCGTATTTTAGCCCTGACTCCAAGTTAACTACAAGTTAACTGCTATTTTAAACCGCCATTACCCATCCCCCACCCCTCTGCTCTCTGCTTCTCTCATTGAGCTGCTGAATGCTCTTCTCAAATTTGGTTTCCAAATTCCTTGACTTCTCTGGACATCAAGACTACGTTGCTGCACTGGACTAGACTTGGATTACACCAATATGCTTCTGCACTGGACTATACTGGATTACACTGGAAAACATCTGCTATGTCTCTGATTCTGCTGCTAAAAATGTTTAAAGTAATCATTCGGTCATCTTTCCCACAGGGTGACTCATTCTACTGTTTTTTTCAGCTTTGTTGGCTGCTGGCTAGTGGTTTTACATTAATAATAAATAAAAACAGAAAATGCTGGCAATACTCAGCAGGTCTGGCAGCATCTGTGGAGAGAGAAACAGAGTTAACGTTTCAGGTCGATGATTTATCGCACACTATTGGAAATGTGTGGGAACAAAACAGTGCAGTAGAAAAATACTACATTAATCTTCTTCACTCTAACTTAGTAAATATCACTCAGCCTTTTGACCCTTGCACATTCACATTCACTTCATGCCAGTAGCCTTGTTATACTAATATCTTCCAATACTTAAGAAGTGATGTTTGAATGTTATTTGAGTCAGTTTTAAACATCTTAGATATCCATAGTCCTGTGCAAATAGTTTATCAGCTGCACTAACAACAAGATGCCATTAGCTCAAAGTAAATTATAGGTTAAGATTCTCCATAAAATCCAGAGGCTGTACCAAAACTTTGTTTATGTACTTGGTGGTTTACTGAGCAATTCAATGGTTAAAGGATTCAAAAAGAAAATCACTGCAATACCACTTCACAAGCTGTGCAAGCCCAACGTTGAAGGATGGCATTCAGCACACATTGTAATGCAGCCAACTCTATTGTCAATATGATAAACTATACTGACAGGAATGTGATATGGCTCAGAATTTTAGACCCTTATTAATTAACCTCATTTGTCTAAAGCATAAAAAAAACCACAATCATTAATGGGCTCTAAAAATAGCTTTTATAAATCTGTTGGGATATTTAAACCAATCAGGATATACACAGGAAGCCCTGAGCACTTCTATACTCTTGTGTTGAAAGATCCTGTTGCAATGTTTCAGTTGTGGGTGGAGAGGAACTAAGAAAATGGAGTCAGAGGAAAACATTGTTTATTTATTTTTGGAATCGCCCCTTTTGAGAATCACCACTTGCACTGACATTTAAAACCTTTATGGTGTTCTGGTTTGGATCATTGTCAAGCTGGTTAACCTTGATGATCAATTTCCTTTCCTAGAAACAGGAGGGTAGAAATTCTGGAAAGGGTACTCCCATGGTGGGAAGTGGTGCACAGCAGGATGTCCACTCGACATAAAGCCACAGCTGTTCCACCATAACTTCCAACTTGGCCGCTAATTAATTCTGTATAGTGAGCTTCCACCCTCGGAGTGGGCTCCCTCTGAAAGCTCACACTTACAAAGGTGGCATTCATCAGTATAACTGCAATTATTTAAAGGGCTGCAGCAGCGAGGTGTAGACTATTTTCTTTCTTTCCCCTGCCAATACTGCACTTACTGATTAAACTACACAACTGGAAGTAAAGATAAAATAACACTCAATAGATCATGAAGTTGGAAAAATAATGCAGAAATAAAGAAAGCGGATGCACAGTATTTTCCAATTACTGTAAATGACTGGTTAATGAGTAGGGATAAACGGGTCTTTTTCAGGATGGCAGGCTGTGACTAGTGGGGTACCGCAAGGATTGGTGCCTGGGCCCCAGCTATTCACAATCTATATCAATGATTTGGATGAGGGGACTAAATGTAACATTTCCAAATTTGCTGATGATACAAAGCGAGATGGCAGTGTCAGTTGTGAAGAGGATGTGAAGAGGCTTCAAGGGGATCTCGACAGGCTCAGTGAGTGGGCAAGAACATGGCAGATGGAATATAATGTGGATAAATGTGAAGTTATCCACTTTGGTAGAAAAAACAGAAAGGCAGAGTATTTCCTAAATGGTGAAAGATTGGGGAATGCAGATGCTCAAAGGGACCTGGGTGTCCTTGTACATGAGTCACTGAAAGTGAATGTGCAGGTGCAGCAAGCCATTAGGAAGGCAAATGGTACGCTGGCCTTCATTACAAGAGGATTTGAGTACAGGAGTAAAGAAGTCTTACTCCAATTATATAGGGCTTTGGTGAGACCACACCTGGAGTACTGTGTACAATGTTGGTCTCCTTACCTAAGGAAGGATATACTTGCCATAGAGGGAGTGCAACGAAGGTTCACGAGATTGATTCCTGGGATGGCGGGACTGTCGTATGAGAAGAGATTGAGTAAACTAGGCCTGTATTCTCTTGAATTCAGAAGAATGAGGGGGGATCTCATTGAAGCATACAAAATTATTACAGGGCTTGATAGGGTGGATGCTGGGAGAATGTTTCCCTTATCTGGGGAGTCTAGAGCCAGGGGCCACAGCCTCAAGATAAAGGGTAGGTCATTCAGGACTGAGATGAGAAGAAATTTCTTCACACAGAGGGTGGTGCATCTTTGGAATTCTCTACCCCAGAGGGCTGTGGAGGCTGTCATTGGGTATATTCAAAACAGAAGTCAATAGTCGGGTTGGTCAGATGGGCAGAACAGTGGCAAATGGAATTTAACCCTGAAAAGTGTGAGGTGATGCATTTTGGGAGGACTAACAAGGCAAGGGAATACACAATGAATGGTAGGACCCTAGGAAGGACAGAGGATCAGAGGGACCTTGGTGTGCATGTACATAGATCCCTGAAGGCAGCAGGACAGGTAGATAAGGTGGTTAAGAAGGCATATGGGATACTTGCCTTCATTAGCCGAGGCATAGAATATAAGAGCAGGGAGGTTATGATGGAGCTGTACAAAACGCTAGTTAGGCCACAGCTGGAATACTGTGTGCAGTTCTGGTCGCCACACTATAGGAAGGATGTGATTGCATTGGAGAGGGTGCAGAGGAGATTCACCAGGATGTTACCTGGGCTGGAGCGCTTCAGCTATGAAGAGAGACTGGACAGGCTGGGGTTGTTTTCCTTAGAGCATAGAAGGCTGAGGGGGGACCTGATTGAGGTGTACAAAATTATGAGGGGCATAGATAGGGTAGATAGAAAGGAACTTTTCCCCTTAGTAGAGGGGTCAATAACCAGGGGGCATAGTTTCAAGGTAAGGGGCAGGAGGTTTAGAGGGGATTTGAGGAAAAACTTTTTCACCCAAAGGGTGGTTGGAATCTGGAACTCACTGCCTGAAAGGGTGGTAGAGGCAGGAACCCTCACAACATTCAAGAAGCATTTAGATGAGCACATGAAACGCCATAGCATACAAGGCTATGGACCAAGTGCTGGAAAATGGGATTAGAACAGATAGGGCTTGATGGCCGGCGCAGACACGATGGGCCGAAGGGCCTCTTTCTGTGCTGTATAACTCTATGACTCTATGGGGGAAATATTCAGTTGGTTGCGCCTCCCGTTAGCGCCTTAAGTGGGTGCTAATGGGGCGCAAAGAAACTAGCGCCCGGGCGCGGCGATGTTTGCGCCGCTCGCAAAATTAACGAGACATTTTGCGGCGGCGCTAAACACTACCACCACGATCTCCTGCGCCGGAGGATCATGACGTCAGTCGAGTGTGCAACGCCCCGGTAGCGCCCCGTAGCGGATATTGAGTGGCGCCCCCTGCCTTTCCGCCTGCCGGTAGCAACGACAGGTTGTGGGGAGCGTTTTGCAGTCAGGAAGGGACTGGGGGAGCGCTATTTAAAGGCGACCACTTTCTGCCTTTTTTCGTTGGTGACATTTTTGCACCACTCATTCTGAGAGAGAGAGAGAGTGACTTCTGGAGAGATTCAACACTGTGTGAAGGAGTTTTGGGTACTGAGCAGCACTTTGCAGGTTCATTTTGATTTACCCTTCCTTGACTGTGGGGGTTGCACTCTGAACTCTTTCCCTGGATCTCTCCATTGTTCTTTCCAGCAGATTTGATGTACAGGTCTCTCCAGGCCTGAGATTCAGGGCTGCAATGAGCAGGATGTGGATGGAAAGCAAGATCAACCCTCCCCTTTAAGAACTGGCCGGCGCCATTGTGTCTGTGTTCCATTGCTGACTGACAGCACATGAGCTTCGCCAGCGCTCTGAGGTAGCGCCTCGCTCCTCGGCCTTTGCGCCTTAAGACAGATGTGTAGCGCCTGATTTAGCGCTCCAATCACCTCCAGGGGCAATAAAAGTCAAGTTTGTAGTCGGAGGCAATAATTAGCGGCAGGCGCTAATCTTTTCGCCCGGCCGATAATTGCGCCCCAAACGGGGCGATACTGAATTTTTCCCCCAATGAATCCTATGAATTAAACTTCCCCCTTTCACGGAGGCACTGTCCCCTTCCAAAAGGCAGCCCACAGAAGCAGAGACTCTTGCCCTTCTAATCCCCCAGGTCGCAGAGCTACTTTCTCCCTCTAACACCCTCACAACAGTTCCAAAAGACACTCTCTACTTCCAACCCAACCCCTGTAGATCACTTTGGCACTCCTTTCCCTCTTGAATTCCTGATTTATTGCAAGATCAGGAATTCCCACTTGCAGCACTGTGTCTGGTCCTGGAATGAAGCAGTAGTGTCAAGTACAAGCTGCAGCTAGGGCAGGTAATAAAAAGAACATCAGTTAATGGAACACAGTGATTTCCCAGCCAGATCCCTTGGGGCAGCATATCATCTGTTGCACTGCAAACTCAACTTTTAGCAGCTGATTTTTCGTCCTAGGAGATAAATGTGTAAACATTTGCATACATTGCATATACCTGGCTACACCTGTATATGAATATGATCAGTTTGAGTTGGCACACTTCTGGCCCTTGGTGCTTGCAATTCCCTTCTGAAAAGGATTTTACTGACAGCTGGTCGCTATTCTGCTCTAGACCTTCCCAGCGCCGTGTTCAGTACCGATGCGACCTGCATTCAGGCACCTCCTCCTGTGCTTAGTGTCACTGGACATTTCTTAATGTGCAGGGTTTTTAAAATTCATTCACGGGCTGTGGGGATCGCTGGCAAGGACAGAAATGGCAAACGATGAAAAAAGACATGGCAGAGAGATCAGCAGGTGCTAGAGCCCGACTGAATGTACCTACCACTATGTCACCAAGCATCTCTGCAGGGTCCAACGCACCTCCCTTTTACAATGATCAAGGAGAGCTGGCTACATCTGCCCCAGGTCAGCAAGGAGCCAGATTCAGAGCCATGCCATCTGCTACACGGTCATCTGCAGCTCACCTGCACCTTGGGATGATAGCCCTGTGACAGTCGATGTCAACTCCTCCGTCAGATTTTCTGCCTCTGACACCTTCTGTTAGAAATCAGGTGTGTCCAAAATGTATATGGTTATGCGAATAAAATTATGACGCGAATAATGCTGTGTTAACATGATTGTATTAGAACTGCTGGGCTCGTCCTCGCTCCTGGGCCTCGTCCTCGCTCTTGGGTCCCGACCTCGCTCCTGGGCCTCGACCTCGCTCCTGGGTCCCGTCCTCGCTCCTGGGCCCCGTCCTCGCTCCTGGGTCCCGACCTCACTCCTGGGCCTCGACCTCGCTCCTGGGCCCCGTCCTCGCCCATGGGCCTCGACCTCGCTCCTGGGCCTCGACCTCGCTCCTGGGTCCCGACCTCCTTATAGTGTGTCTCCTTCCAGTGAGTGAGCCCAGCAGCGAGGTTGAGGCACAGGAGTGGCGCAGGGTGGAACAGCAGCGGGGTCGGGAGCACCACACTGCAGCCTATAAAACCCAGGCAGAGAGGACCTGCGGGAAGGAGGGAGGAAGACAGTAGGAGTATGTTTATGTGTGTATGCTAGGCCGATGTAGCAGAGACTGGTCTCCAATCGTCTTGGATGCCCTTGCCATTGGACCAAGACCTTGCTCTGTCAAGCCCGTGTGGTAGCTGGTGTGCAATGGCCACCCCACATTAAAGGAATTCATGCACAGGCATCTTCCACCCTTTAAAATGAAGTTTGGGACCTGGAACGTCAGGACCCTCATGGACAACCCCAACAGCGACAGACCAGAACGCTGTACTGCTATCGTTGCCCAGGAGCTCAGATGTTTCGACATAGACATCGCCGCCCTAAGCGAGACCCGGCGGGCAGGGGAAGGCCAGCTCAAAGAGCAAGGCGGTGGTTATACCTTCTTCTGGAAAGGCAAACCTGAAGAAGAACACCGCCTCCATGGGTAGGCTTCGCCATAAAAAATGAGCTAGTTGAACATCTCAGAGACTCCCCTTGTGGAATAAACGAACGCCTCATGACTCAATGGCTCACCCTAGCCCGGAACCAGTGCGCTACGGTCATCAGTGCGTACGCCCCAACACTGGAAGCCACAACGAGACCAAAGAGGAATTCTACTCCAGCCTCGAACAATCCCTGTCCCGAGTCCCAACAGGCAACAAGCTGATCCTCCTTGGCGACTTCAATGCCAGAGTTGGAAAGGACACAGACCTCTGGGGAGGTGTGATTGGCAGAGAGGGGGTAGGGAAAGCCAACTCCAACAGTACCCTCCTCCTGACGAAATGCTTAGAACATGGCCTTGTCATAACCAACACCTTGTTCCATCAGAGAGACAAGTACAAGGCTTTATGGCAACACCCTCGCTCCAAGCACTGGCATCTGCTGGACTATGTCATCGTCCGAGCGAGGGACCGCAAGGCCATCCGCATCACACGTGCCATGACAGGAGCTGACGACTGCTGGACAGACCACCGCTCTGTCATCAACGTAGCCCCAAAACAGCGGTGGCAACAGAAGCAATGCCGCAGGAAAATCAACACTGGAGCACTGAAAGACCCTACTAAGAAAGCCCTATTCAGCCTACGCCTTACAACAAACCTGACGACTCCCAGTGATTCAGAGACACAGAGTGTCCACAGTGCCTGGTCTGCACTCAAGCCCTCCATAATCAGCACCTGTGAAGAGACGCTCGGTCACTCGACCAGGAAACACCAAGACTGGTTCGACGAGAACGACCAGGAGATCCAGGAGCTAATAAGCCGCAAGCGCAAGAACTCAAGAGCAAGAAAGCAGCTCTACAGACGCCTGAAGGCCGAGGTCCAACAAAAAGCTCGTGACCTAAAGAACAGATGGTGGGTGGAGAAAGCGCAGGAGATCCAGCAGCTAGCCAACAACCACGACGTGCGTGGATTCTTTAGCGCAGTCAAGACCACCTACAGCCCAAGCACCCAAGGTCCTACCCCACTGCGGGCCAAGAACGGAGAGGTACTCATCAAGGACAGAGAGGCAGTCAGTGCCCACTGGAAGGAGCAATTCGAAGATCTTCTTAACTGAGTCTCTGTCTTCGACGCGAGTGTCCTCAACTCCATCCCACAGCATGCTACCCGCCACCACCTCAGCTCAACCCCAGCCCTGCATGAGGTTGAAAAGGCCATCCGACAACTGAAGAACAACAAGGCCTCAGGAGCAGATGGAATCCCCACCGAGGCGCTAAAACATGGCGGAGAAGCACTATTGTCGCGAATACATTAACTAATTTCTCTTATTTGGAAGGAGGAGAGCATGCCAGGGGATCTCAGAGATGCTGTAATCGTGAGTATCTTCAAGAAAGGTGACAAGTCCGATTGTGGTAATTACAGAGGAGTCTCCCTGCTGTCTGCCACAGGGAAAGTCATCGCAAGAATCCTCCTCAATCGCCTTCTCCCAGTAGCTGAAGAGCTCCTCCCAGAGTCGCAATGCAGATTCCGCCCACTAAGGGGCACAATGGACATGATCTTCACCGCGCGTCAACTACAAGACAAATGCAGGGAACAGCACCAACCACTGTACATGGCCTTCTTTGACCTCACAAAGGCCTTCGAGACCGTCAACCATGAGGGATTATGGATTGTCCTCCTCAAATTCGGCTGCCCTCAAAAGTTTGTCACCACCCTCCGTCTGCTTCACGACGACATGCAAGCTGTGATCCTGACCAACAGATCCACCACAGACCCAATTCACGTACGGACTGGGGTCAAGCAAGGCTCTGTCATCGCACCAACGCTCTTCTCGATCTTCCTGGCTGCAATGCTCCATCTCACCCTCAGTAAGCTCCCTGCTCGAGTGGAGCTAATCTACAGAACAAACGGGAAACTGTTCAACCTCCGTCACCTCCAGTCCAGATCCAAGGTCGTCCCATCCTCTGTCATCGAATTACAGTATGCAGACGGCGCTTGCGTCTGCGCACACTCTGAGGCCGAACTCCAAACCATCGTCAACACCTTCACCGAAGCGTACGAGAGCATGGGCCTTACACTAAACATCCGTCAGACAAAGGTCCTCTACCAACCTGCCCCCGCCACACAGAACTGCTCCCCGATTATCAAAATCCACGACGAGGCCTTGGACAACATGGACCACTTTCCATACCTTGGGAGCCTACTGTCAACAAGGGCAGAAGTCGATGACGAAGTCCAACACCACCTTCAGTGTGCCAGTGCAGCTTTTGGTCGCCTGAGGAAGAGAGTGTTTGAAGACCAGGACCTCAAACCCAGCACTAAGCTCATGGTCTACAGAGCAGTAGTAATACCCGCCCTCCTGTATGCTTCAGAGACATGGACCATGTACAGCAGGCACCTCAAAGCACTGGAGAGGTACCACCAACGCTGCCTCCGCAAGATCCTGCAAATCCATTGGCAGGATAGGCGCACCAAAGTCAGTGTTCTCGCTCAGGCCAACATCCCCAGCATCGAAGCTTTGACCACGCTCGATCAGCTCCGATAGATGAGCCACATCGTCCGCATGCCCGATACGAGACTCCCAAAACAGCACGGCAAGAGAGCCCCAGGTGGTCAGAGGAAACGCTTCAAGGACACCCTCAAAGCCTTCTTGAAAAAGTGCAACATCCCCACCGACACCTGGGAATCCCTGGCCCAGGACCGCACAAAGTGGAAAAGAAGCATCTGGGAAGGTGCTGAACACCTCGAGTCTCTTTGCCGGGAGCAAGCGGAAGCCAAGCGCAAACAGCGGAAGGAGCGCACGTCAATCCAAGCACCCCATCCACCCGCCCCTTCAACCACCGTCTGCCCCACCTGTGACAGAGACTGTAGGTCCCGCATTGGACTCATCAGTCACCTGAGAACTCATTTTTAGTGTGGAAGCAAGTCATCCTCGGTTCCGAGGGACTGCCTAAGAAGAAGAGAAGTATTAGAACTGGAGACAAAAGGTCTCTTCAGACTAGTATTAGAATAATTAGATAAATGCTTAGAATCTGATTGTGTTTTGATTCCCTGCGGATGTTATAGCATTCTGCAGTGTGATGGTCATATATAATCTTGTTTCCAAGCTAACTATCTGCTGTTTTCAAGTTAGGATTTCAACTTTGTTTATGTATCTCTAATTGGACCAACTATGGCTCAATGTCTATGTTTCTTCTATTATTGCTAATAACCATGATATAATGCTAAGGTAGGAATTGGAGTTAGCTTAACAAAACTGCTTGTGAAGATAATTAAAAGTTAATTAGTATAGAAAGACATAGAATAAAAGGAATTTAGGGGAGTAAAGGTATCCATCTCAGGATGGAGCAGTTTGTTATATGAAAGTGAGTTAATGACCAACTGAAGTGGGACAGCTCTGGCTTGGGCCTCATAATTGAAAGGGGACAAAGCCAAGCCTAGTACCAATTGTACCAGGGAGGATAGGGACCAGGGAGTTAAGACACAGCAAGATTATATATGACCATCACACTGCAGAATGCTATAACATCCGCAGAGAACCAAAACACAAGCAGATTCTAAGCATCTATCTAATCATTCTAATACTAGTCTGCAGTTCTAATACAATCATGTAAACGCATAACCATATACATTTTGGACACCCCTGATTTCTAACACTTCCAGGCTAGCATAGAGATTAGCTGCAGTAACAGCCAATGTGCTGTTTATACATGTATCAAGCATCAGTCAGCATGGCAAGCACTTTCATTTACTTTTTCCCTGAATAGCAACATTAGCGTGACATGACTGCCAAATGTCACTGCACGGTTATATTCTCTAAAGTACATGGGTCATAAATGGCAGCCACATGGTTATTGAGGCAGCATCCCTTTAAATATTGCCTGCAGCCTTTTGATGATTTGCACAATTCCCATCCAGTTTTAGGACCAATCAAAACTGGAAGCTTGCCAGGCATGGCTAATTAGGTTGGCTCGGTGCAGTGTTGGCAAGGATCCTGCCACATTAGCACTGGGACCAGAACATTTACCCGCACTTCAGTACTAACCCCAAAAAGGTACTCTTATATTGGTGTCAATTTTTCCACTTTTCACACCACTCATTTCTATTATCTCCCTGAGTGAGATTTAGTGCCATCACATGCTGAATTACGTTTTGTGTTGTGCATCATACCCACTAGGAATCAGGCTAAAACTGTTCAGCCTCATTTCAAATAGGACACCTCAGGTGGTAGGAAGGGGGAACTTTTGCCTTATTAGTTTGGATTAGATCTAGGTTTCAGAAGTGACAGGACAGCAAATTCTCCCACAATCTTTAAATTTATATCCAACAAACCAATTTTTCTACATTTGGAAGAATTACATTAGAGAAACATCACAAATCTTTGTTGACAGAGGTGAGCTAAAGAACCTGTGATGATGATTGCCCTGTCAATTCCGACAAGGATGCTAAAGAAAATCTCAGGTTGGTTTCATGTTCCCATTCTCCCATTGCGCATGCACACACAGATGGTTAGTGAGGCTGATGCAGGCGCAGAAATCTAAGTTGTTTTAATATGTTAAAGGTGCCAAATCTGAATTTGTAGCATCGGTTGCCATTACTAGCAGGCTGAGCTTTCAGCTGAATCTTCCTCTTCAGTCTTTTCTGTTGTTAGGCTGCCAGCTGCTGATGTTTTGAACCGTATTGTTCCTTTGTAAACAATGGGATAGTAGCCTGACTGATCCATTGCTCTCAGTCCTCCTTAGGCATAGCCACAGGTAATCAGATGTTGTTTGAGAGTGCTGGTCACCTCTTGTGCCTTTTCCTTCCTCAGGCTTGCCATAAGAGTTTTTTTTAGGGAGCTGGCCCTCATCCATTTTCACTGCATGGCCGATCCAGCACAGCTGCACCCTTATCTGCATCGAATGAATGCTGGTGGTGTTGCTCGTGTCAGAACTTTAGTTTTGGGTACTTTTTTCTGCCATTTAACATTCAGGGTATTGCCGAGGTGCCTCATGTGAATCCTGGCAAGTTCTTTCACATGCTTTCTGTAGCAGGTTCAGGATTGCAGCCACACAATATGGTGGGATGATGATATCTTGATAGGTTTTAAGCTTTAAGAACATAAGAACATAAGAAATAGGAGCAGGAGTAGGCCATTTGGCCCCTCGAGCCTGCCCCGCCATTCAATAAGATCACGGCTGATCTGATCTTGGCCTCAACGCCACTTTCCCGCCCACTCCCCATAACCCATGACTCCCCTGTAGCTCAAAAATCTGTCTATCTCCGCCTTGAATATATTCAATGACTCAGCCTCCACAGCTCTCTGGGGTAGAGAATTCCAAAGATTCACGACCCTCTGAGAGAAGAAATTCCTCCTCATCTCCATTTTAAATGGGCGACCCCTTATCCTGAAACTGTGCCCCCTATTTCTAGATTCCCCCACAAGGGGAAACATCCTCCCTGAATCTACCCTGTCAATCCCCCTCAGAATCTTATATGTTTCAATAAGATCACCTCTCATTCTTCTAAACTCCAATGAGTATAGGCCCAACCTGCTCAATCTTTCTTCATAAGACAACCCCTTCATCTCAGGAATTAACCTAGTGAACCTTCTCTAAACTGCCTCCAATGCAAGTATATCCCTCCTTAAATAAGGAGACCAAAACTACACACAGTACTCCAGGTGTGGTCTCATCAGCGCCCTGTACAATTGTAGCAAGACTTCCCTACATTTATACTCTCTCTTGCAATAAAGGCCAACATTCCATTTGCCTTCCTAATTACTTGCTGTACCTGCATGCTAACTCTTTGGGCTCGATTTTGCCAGGCCCTAGGAGGCGGGAATGGAGGCATGTGGGGTGTTAAAATTGCAAAAAATGATGGGCGGGCCCGACCCCGCCTCCATCCCGCCTCCGAGCAATTTTCCCAAATGCGTGGTTTCTGATCCCGTCTCCGTCCCACCTCCAAGAGGCGGGATAGGCTCTTAAGGCCCTTAACAACCACTTAATTGCCTCTATAATCCCATTTTGAGAGGCCTTTCTGATTTTAACACTTTTCCAACGTGATGCACGCTTCCTCTGAAACACGACGGTGAAACCTGGTGGTAGCACACTTGGATTGCTGACTATCAGCTGCAGGTCCACCATTAAGAAGGAGATTTGATCAATCATCATTCTGGGGGAACTTTTAGCAGTCATAACCATTGTTGTGGAACTTTGGAGCCTGGAGCAAGAGGGTGGTGAGGGTGAGGGTGGTGGTGGTGGTGGTGGTCAAAAAAATCTGGGAGCAGACTTAGGTCTCCTGCTGCTCATTTTGCTTCCAGGTCCCTCTCACAGCAAAGGCCAAAAGCTTCCCAGTCTTTGCAGACCTTAAATGCAGCAGCAATGATGACATCATCAGAGGCGACTTTCAGACTGAAAACACTAATTGGGTCATGGGTTCCCACATGCTGGAACTCAATTGCCCAACTAGGGGAAAATCGAATAATGCTCCCACATCCAATTGGAGTTGGGTGGCTAACACGAAAAGTGGATGACACGACCCCAGCCCGCCCCAATGACAAAATCGAGCCCTTTGTGTTTCATGTACAAGGACCCCCAGATCCCTCTGTACCGCAGCATTATGCAGTCTCTCTCCATTTAAATAATAATTTGCTTTTTTATTTTTCCTACAAAAGTGAACAACCTCACATTTTCCCACATTATACTCCATCTGCCAAATTTTTGCCCACTAACTTAACCTATCTATATCCCTTTGCAGACTCTTTGGGATGGATTTTCCAAGCCCCGAGGAGGTGGGCATGGAGGCGGGATACATAGATACATAGATACATAGAAGATAGGAGCAGGAGTAGGCCATCCAGCCCTTCGAGCCTGCTCCGCCATTTAATGAGATCATGGCTGATCCTCCAATTCAGTATCCCGTCCCCGCCTTCTCTCCGTAACCCTTAACCCCTTTTGCCTGTAGAAATATATCTAATTCCCTCTTAAATATATTTAATGAGCTGGCGTACACTGCCCTCTGTGGCAATGAGTTCCACAGGTTCACCACCCTCTGAGTGAAGAAATTCCCCCTCATTTCTGTCCTAAATGGTTTAGCCCTTATCCTTAAATTATGTCCTCTAGTTCTGTTCTCACCCGCCAAGGGAAACATTCCTTCTGCATCTAGTCTGTCTAGACCTGTCAGAATTTTATACACTTCTATGAGGTCCCCTCTCAATCTTCTAAACTCCAGTGTGTACATCCCTAAACTACATAGTGTCTCCTCATAGGTCAATCCCGCCATTCCTGGTATCAGCCTGGTGAATCGCCGCTGCACCCCCTCCATGGCAAGAACATCTTTCCTCAGATGAGGCGACCAAAACTGTACACAGTACTCGAGGTGTGGTCTCACCAGTGCCCTGTACAGCTGCAGCAAGGTATCCCTGTTCCTGTATTCCAACCCTTTTGCTATGAAGGCCAGCATACCGTTTGCCTTCTTGATCGCCTGTTGCACCTGCATGCTCGCCTTCAGTGACTGGTGTACAAGAACACCCAGGTCTCTCTGTACTTCCCCCTCTCCCAATTTATTGCCATTTAAATAATAATTTGCCCTCCCGTTCCTGCACCCAAGGTGGATAACTTCGCACTTGTCCACATTATAGTGCATCTGCCATTTATCCGCCCAATCACCCAGTCTGTCCAAATCGCTCTGGAGCTTCCTGGTCTCCTCCTCTGAGCCCACCCCCCCTCCTAGTTTAGTGTCGTCTGCAAATTTGGAAATGCTGCATCCGACTCCCTGATCCAGGTCATTAATGTAAATTGTGAACAGCTGGGGACCCAGGACAGATCCCTGTGGTACCCCACTTGTTACTGCCTGCCATTCAGAAAATGAGCCGTTTATTCCAACTCTCTGTTTTCTATCTGACAGCCAGTTCTCTATCCACGTCAATACTTTCCCCTTTATCCCATGAGCTTCAATTTTCCCTGCTAATCTTTTATGTGGGACCTTATCGAAGGCCTTTTGGAAGTCCAGGTACATCACATCTACTGGCTCTCCCCCATCTATTTTACCAGTTACTCCCTCAAAAAATTCCAATAGATTAGTCAAGCACGATTTACCCTTTGTAAATCCATGTTGACTCTGTCCTATCCTGTCCCCATTTGCTAAGTGCTCCGCTATTTCATCCTTAATGATGGACTCCAGCATTTTGCCCACAACTGATGTAAGGCTTACAGGTCTGTAATTACCTGCTTTTTCCCTACCCCCCTTTTTGAATAGTGGGGTAACGTTAGCTACCCTCCAATCCATGGGCACTGTTCCCGAGTCTAATGAATTCTGAAAAATCATACTTAGTGCATCCGCTATCTCTGGGGCCACCTCCTTCAGCACCCTAGGATGCATGTTATCAGGCCCTGGGGATTTGTCCGCCTTCAATCCCTTTAGCTTCCTTAACACCATATCCTTAGAGATATTGACTTGCGTCAGTTCCTCCTTTGCAAATGTCCCTATTTTTCCCGATATCCCAGGGAGGTTTTTTGTGTCTTCCTTCGTAAAGACTGACCCAAAGTATGCATTTAGTTGGTCTGCCATTTCTTTATTTCCCGTTATATATTCCCCCGTATCTGACTGCAATGGGCCAACTTTGGTTTTCACCAGTCTTTTCCTCTTGATATACTTATAAAAGCTTTTGGAGTTAGTTTTTATATTTTCCGCCAGCTTGCTTTCGTAAGCTATTTTGCCCCTCTTGATTAAGCCCTTTGTCCTCCTTTGCTCTATCTTAAACTGTTCCCAATCTTCCGCTCTGGCGCTTTTTTTGGCTATTTTATACGCCCTATCTTTGGATTTTATGCTGTCTCTAATTTCCCCTGTTATCCACGGTTGAGTCACCTTTTTAGATTTCCTTTTATGCCAGATTGGTATAAACAATTTTTGCAATTTTGTCATTCTATCTTTAAATGCTTGCCATTGTTTATCTACCTCCAGTCCTCCCAGGAACGTTGTCCAATCAGACCTACTCAGTTCCCGTCTAATGGCATCATAATTCCCCTTGTTTAAATTCAGGACCTTAGTATCTGAGTCAATTTCTTCGCTCTCCATTTCGAGTGAGAAATCGATCATGTTATGATCGCTCTGACCCAAGGGTCCCCGTACAACAAGATTACTAATTAGTCCCTTCTCATTGCACAGTACCCAGTCCAATATAGCCTGTTCCCGAGTTGGTTCCTCGACATATTGATCCAGATAACCATCCCTTAAACACTCAAGGAATTCCTCCTCCTCATTATTTTTACTGATTAGGCTATTCCAATCTATATGTAAGTTAAAGTCACCTATGATGACAGCTGTGCTCTTATTGCACGCTTCTCTAATTTCCCTCGTGATGCCCTCCCCAACCTCTATTTTACTATTTGGAGGCCTATATACCACTCCTATTAATGTTTTTCGCCCCTCGCTATTTCTTAGCTCCACCCATATAGATTCTGTATTAAAATCAGAGAAAGTGGGGACGGATGGCAAACCTGCCCCCATCCCGCATCCGTGCCCTTTTGCCAGGAGACGGGAAGATGTACAGCTTCAGGGCCCATCTCCTGGAGGCGGGAAAGGCATTTAATCCTTTTATCTGCCTGTTAACAGGTAGTTAACAGGCAGAAAAAAGGATTAGTGCCATTTTACCTTCACAGGTGAAGGCTTCCAGACCTCGGAGAACCCCGCCGGGTTGGAGGAGACGTGGAGGAGGTCTACGCTGGTCGGAGGCACCTGGAAGTAAGGTGTAGAGGTGAGTGATGGGTGCAAGTGTGGAGTGGTAAGTATGTAAGGTGCATGATAAGTTTAAAAAAGTGTGCACTTACCTTATTTTCTTTCTACAGCCTTTAGCCGCGCTGGATGGGGAGAGCCGATATTCTCCTTGTCAATTTCACATAATGGCTGTTGGATCCTCTGATTTTATAGACATGTGAAATTTACAAAGTTGAAAGGTTTGATGAGTCCTCACCACAAAGTCTCATCAAACTAAAGAGAATGTCAGTGTTTGACAGCCGTCAAACACTGTCATTTCTTCTTTCAAGAAGTCTTGACAGATAGCACATCTGACGTTGATGTGATCTGTCAGTGACTTCCTCCCTAATTGGCCTGCTGAGCCCGCAGGGCGGGCTTAACAAGCTCAATCAGGGGCAAATCCCTCTGATTGGTCAGGCGAGGATGAAGGCGGGACATTGACACGACAAGCAGCAGTCCCGCCTCCAACTTGCCTCCATTCACAATATCCAGCCCTTTGTGTCCTCCTCACAACTTGCTTTCCCACCTATCTTTGTATCATCAGTAAATTTGGCTACAGTACACTCGGTCCCTTCATCCAAGTCATTAATATAGATTGTAAATAGTTGAGGCCCCAGCACTGATCCCTGTGGCACCCCACTAGTTACAGTTTGCCAACCGGAAAATTACCCATTTATCCCGACTCTTTGTTTTCTGTTAGTTGGCCAATCCTCTATCCATGCTAATATATTACCCCCAACCTCGAGAGCTCTTATCTTGTGCAGTAACCTTTTATGTGGCACCTTATCGAATGCCTTCTGGAAATCCAAATACACTACATCTACTGGTTCCCATTTTTGCACCCTGCTCGTTACATCAACGATCTTGACTTGAATATAGGGGGTATGATTAAGAAGTTTGCAGATGATACTAAAATCAGCTGTGTGGTTGATACTGAAGAAGGAAGCTGTAGACTGCAGGAAGATATCAATAAATTGGTCAGGTGGGCAGAACAGTGGCAAATGGAATTCAATCCGGAGAAGTGTGAGGTAATGCATTTGGGGAGGGCTAACAAGGAAAGGGAATACACATGAAATGGTAGGACACTGAGTAGTGTAGAGGAACAAAGGGACCTTGGAGTGCATGTCCACAGATCCCTGAAGGTAGCAGGCCAAGTAGATAAGGTGGTTAAGAAGGCATACGGAATGCTTGCCTTTATTAGCCGTGGCATAGAATACAAGAGCAGGGGGGTTATGCTTCAACTGTATAAAACAGTAGTTAGGCCTCAGCTAAAGTACTGTGTGCAGTTCTGGTCACCACATTACAGGAAAGATGTGATTGCACTAGAGAGGGTACAGAGGAGATTTACAAGGATTTTGCCAGGAGTAGAAAATCTTAGCTATGAGGAAAGACTGGATAGGCTGGGTCTGTTTTCCTTGGAACAGAGGAGGCTGAGGGGAGACCTTATTGAGGTGTATAAAATTATGAGGGCATAGATAAAGTGGATAGAAAGGACCTATTTCCCTTAGCAGTGGGGTCAAAAACCAGGGGGCACAGATTTAAAGTAATTGGGGGAAGGTTTAGAGGGGATTTGAGGGGAAATTTCTTCACCCAGAGGGTTGAGGGGATCTGGAATTCACTGCCTGAAAGGATTGTAGAGGCAGGAACCCTAACCACATTTAAAAAGTACTTTGATGCTCTAACCTGCAGGGCTACGGACCAAGAGCTGGGAAGTGGGATTAGGCTGGATAACACTTTGTTGGCCGGCACGGACACGATGGGCTGAAATGGTCTCCTTCCGTGCTGTAACTTTCTATGATTCTATGATCCTCAAGGAACTCTCGTAAATTTGGCAAACGCTATTTTCCTTTCATAAAACCATGTTGACTCTGCTTGATTGTATTATGATTTTCTAAATGTCCTGCTATTACTTCCTTAATAATGGATTCCAGCATTTTCCCAATGACAGATGTTGGGCTAACTGGCCTATAGTTTCCTGATTTTTGCCTCCCTCCTTTCTTGAATAGGGGTGTTACATTTGCAGTTTTCCAATCCACTGGGACCTCTCCAGAATCCAGGGAATTTTGGTAGATTACAAACACTGCATCCACTATCTCTACAGCCATTTGTTTGATAATGCTCCTGTGGAGCGCCTTGGGACATTTTACTATGTTAAAGGTGCTATATAAATGCAAGTTGTCGTTGTTGTTGCTCAAATACCCATTCCTTGAGATGCTCTTGGTTTCTTGATTCAGCTTGTAACCTACTGTTTGCATCTCCTACCAGTGGAAATGTTGTTGTTCAGGTGTGAGTTGCTGGACTATAATCTGTTAATGGTGACTTTCAGTGTGCCATGCAGCTTGCCCAGTTCTAGGTGTTGCAAAACCATGTATTTTCTAAACTGATTTTAGTCCATAGTGGCTGTAGCAAAGCGGTCATTGATGAGTTGGAGCTCTTCCTCCAAATGTCCTTCAAGGGAATAGTTGTCAGCATAAAGCAACATTTGCCATTCCCTCCTTCCCTCTGATGAAGGAGACTTGCAGAGCACTCAATAGCATCAATAGCATGGGTGGAAAGAACACAAGTTTCAGGCTTCTTTTAACTAAAAATTAGTTAATCAACCAGAAATGCCTTCAGAAGAAGAGGTCTCTGAATTTTCTTTGAACTGTTCTACATATTTGCACATGCTTAAAACCGAACCAAAGCATTACAATATCAAAACACATACAGATATGGAGTATTATCAAAGCAAGACAGCAGATGACATTAGATAATGGTCGCATTTTTCACATGTGAACCAATTATTGACTTTAGTTCAGCAAAAACAATTTCTAAATGTACACCACGCACTAATTTATTTAAAAAAAACATTCTCTTGATTCCAAATTCTGTTTGTTACCACAAGGCTAGTGACTAGAACAGTTGATTTCCCATTTTTCTTCTTTCTGTCTGTACTTGCTGCCCTCAGGCAGTCAGGACAATACACAGCCTCCAGCCTTTTGCAGATCAATTTAGTCAAGAATAACTCACATTTCACAAGATTCAGAAATACTGCTACAGAATTCACAGATATTTGACAGCTTCTTAACATAACTCTTGAGGAGTGTGAACTGTCAGCTTGCAAAGAAAATTATTTATTGCCTCTTGAGAACCTATTTACTGGGTGCAAATGTGTGTGAACTGTCATATGGTCAAAATTGTATCTTAAATTACATGCTAACTGCCAAAAACTATAATAGTTAACACTGACTGGCTTTAAAATCTGTAATATTTCACTGTTATTTAATCGCACATGTATTGGGATGATTATGGGTGCAGTTATACTGCCAGTCTTGTGCAAAAAGGATGTATAAAGGTTTTAGGTGCACATTGGCTCAAAATGTGTACTTCTGATGCTAGGTCCCAATTTGACACCAGAGAGCACCAAAGCCAACCAGTGTGAGATTCCCCTCACCCAAGGAGACAATCTAAGGAAGTAAAGGATGGTATCAAATTGAAAACAAAAGCATACAATGTTGCGAAGAATAGTGAAAGGCCAGAGGATTGGGAAATTTTTAAAAACCAGCAAAGGACAACTAAAAAAATGATAGAGAGAAGATAGCTTATGAGTGTAAGCTAGCAAGAAATATAAAAACAGACAGTAAAAGCTTCTACAGGTATATAAAAAGGAAGAGAGTAGCTAAAGTAAACATTGGTCCCCTAGAGGATGAGTCTGGGGAATTAATAATGGGAAACAGGGAAATGGCGGTGACTTTGAACAAATATTTTGTATCGATCTTCACGGTAGAAGACACTAAAAGCATTCCAATAATGGATAATCAAGGGGCTATTGGGGTGGGGGGGGGGGAGGAACTTAAAACAATCACTATCACTAGAGAGAAAGTACTAGGCAAACTAATGGGACTAAAGGTGGACAAGTCCCCTGAACCCGATGGCCTGCATCCTAGAGTCTTAAAAGAGGTGGCTGCAGAGATAGTGGATGCATTGGTTGTAATCTACCAAAATTCCCTGGATTCTGGGGAGGTCCCAGCGGACTGCAAAACTGCAAATGTAACGCCCCTATTTGAGAAAGGAGGGAGACAGAAAGCAGGCAACTATCGACCAGTTAGCCTAACATCTGTCACTGGGAAAATGCTGGAGTCCATCATTAAGGAAGTGGTAGCAGGACATTTAGAAAATCATAATATAGTCAAGCAGAGTCAGCATGGTTTTATGAAAGGGAAATCATGTTTGACAAATTTGCTGGAATTCTTTGAGGATGTAATGAGCAGGGTGGATAAAGGGGAACCAGTAGATGTCGTGTATTTGGATTTCCAGAAGGTATTCGATAAGGTGCCACATAAAAGGTTACTACACAAGATAAGAGCTTACAAGGTTGGGGGTAATATATTAGCATGGATAGAAAACTGGCTAACTAACAGAAAGCAGAGAGTTGGGATAAATGGGTCATTTTCCGGTTGGCAAACGGTAACTAGTGGGGTGCCACAGGGATCGGTGCTGAGGCCTGAACTATTTACAATCTACATTAATGACTTGAATGAAGGGACCGAGTATAATGTAGCCAATTTTGCGGATGATCCAAAGATGGGTGGGAAAGCAAGTTGTGCAGAGGACTCAAAGAATCTGCAAAGGGATATAGACAGATTAAGTGAATGGGCAAACATTTGGCAGATGGAGTATAATGTGGGAAAGTGTGAGGTTATCCACTTTGGCAGGAAATATAAAAAAGCAAATTATTATTTAAATGGAGAGAGATTACAAAATGCTACAGTTCAGATGTTCAGACCACCGGATGTCCCAAAGGGCTTTTCAGCCAATGAAGCACTTTGGAAGTGTAGTCACTGTTGTAATGTAGGAAAAGCGACAGCCAATTAGCGCACAGCAAGGTCCCACAAACAGCAATGTGATAATGACCAGATAATCTGTTTTTGTTATGTTGGTTTTGATACTGTGTGGTCAGGTAGTAAAGGGCAGCAAAATGGGACTAAGATGCTGGGGTAGATTTTCAACTTTCCACTCGGGTATAAAACTGGCGTTGTGGACTGGCACCCATTATAGAAACCAGCTATTTTCATTTGTACTGATTTCAACGGGAATGCAAATCAGCTGGTTTCTATAACAGGCAGCCGATCCACAACACCAATGTTAAGCCTGGGCGACAAGTTAAAATCTACCTCATTGCATCAGTGGTACAACAGTCTGGCTCATCAGAATAAGTTGTTTATCTAGTTTTTCCTCATACTAAATAACACGAGTCATATAACAAAAATATATAATCATAGTAAGTATATGACAAGAGCCACAGGTATGTCCTTCATTCTTTTTATTTGTAGCAACATATTTATAAGGATTTGTGTGGACTCGGAAAAACATTCAGAAAACCTATCTCTTTAACCTTGCTGTGCAGACCACTGAACAGTTAACATTCCCAATATTCTATGAATAAAATAACTTGTAACTTTTATTACTTATTATTAACTTTTATTATTTTATTATAACTTGCAAAATGTTGGTTTAGTCATTGAGAGGTTTATAATTGATCTAGTGATGGAAGAGTTGTACTTTAATGGGCTGAATGCTCATCCATAGTTTTTTATGTTCTCATTTGCATAGGAAATCTAGGAAAATTTGAATTCGTATGTCCATGATGACATCAAGGTACACATAAACTGTTATTTCTCTCCTGAAATTTACACAAATTCTTAACGTTATATAAAATTGGGCTGGAATGAGTTATAGACTGCAACATACTTGAAAGGCATGAATGATGTCCTATTTGACCTGAACTGAGCTTCAAAGCCCAAATGCAAGGCACCAGCAATATCACCTATTTCCACCTCCAAAATATTTCCACCTTCTCTCCGCCTCACCCTGCTGGCATCAAAGTCTCATTCACGCTTTCAGCACCTCAAGGTTTGATTATTCCAATCTCCCACTTGCTGGCCACCTCCTGAATTCCACCCTTTATTAATTGTAACTCAACCAAAACTCTGCTGCATGCATCCTATCACATAATGCTCCCCTGGACTGTCAGCTGTGGCTCAGTTGGTAGCACCCTTGCCTCTGAGTCAGAAGGTTGTGGGCTCAAAGACCCACTCCAGGGATTTGAGCACATAAATCTAGGCTGACACTCCAGTGCAGTACTGAGGAGGTGCTGCACTGTCGGATGAGACATTAAACCGAGGCACCATCTGCTCTCTCAGATGGATATGAAAGATGCCATGGCACCATTCATAGAAGAGCAGGGGAGTTATCCCTGGTGTCCTGGCCATCATTTATCCCTCAATCAACATCGCTGAAAAACAGATTATCTGGTCATTATCACATTGCTGTTTGTGGGAGCTTCCTGTGTGCAATTTGGCTGTTGCTTTTCCTACTTTACAACAGTGACTACACTTCCAAAGTGCTTCATTGGCTGTAAAGCCCTTTGGGACATCCAGTGGTCATGAAAGGCACTATATAAATGCAAGTCTTCCTTTTCTTTTTATCACCCCAACCTTTTACCACTTCCATTAGCTCCCATCCTTCATGCACCAAATTAAAAATCCCTAAGTATGTTTACAAGTTCCTCCATGGCCTTGGCCCTCCCAACATCTGCAACCTGTTTCTGCCCTATGTGGCAACCTGTGCCCTCACCATCTTGACCAAACACGCTGAAATACTCTCCATAAACCCTCTTGCCTTGCTACCTCTCTCCTTTGCTTCAATACCCTCCTCAAAATCTACCTCTTTAAGCTTGCTGTGCAGTCACCTCCCCTAACTGTTTCTCATCAGTGCTCAGTATCTATTTACCTCTGTGAAGCACTTTGTGATGGTTTATTATATTAAAGGCACTGCATAAATGAAGTTATCGAAGTCTTGGTAATTTGGAGTGAAATAAGTATAGATACTTTGTTGTATTGTCTGCCAGCTTGGCTCAGTGGCTAGTACACTTGCCTTTGAGTTACAGATTTCATAAATTCAAGCCTCACTCCATTAGTTTGAGCTCCTAATTCAAATTGACACTCCAGTAGCAGTACTAAAGGAGAGTGCATTGTGGGCAATGTCATCTTTTGGATGAGGCATTAAAACCAGGTGGACATAAAAAAATCCCATGGCACTATTTGAAGAAGAGTAGGGAGCAGTCCTGATTAATCATCCTCCTTCAGCCAACACTACCAAAAGCAGATTAACTGGTCATTCATCTAATTACCATTTGCCGGGTCTTACTATGTGCAAAATGGCAGCTATGTTTGACTACATAACAAGCCACTGCAGTTAAAGATATTCCTGAGAGACTTGATAAGGTACTATATGAATCCAAATCTTGGTTGGATGTTCTCAAAATTTGTTAATACTCTATGGTTACAAAAATCTGCTTCCAAGCATTTGTACTCTCATCCAGTCCCAGCCTGGCACTGAGGTATTCAGGATCTCCTGTTGTGGGGGGAGAGTCTCCACCCACCCCAAACATGGCCACTAGGGGACGGGACAGGGACAGGAACGGGGAGTCCCTACTTCAGATGGTCCTGCATCTAGCGTCTTCAGTGGGACCCGGTGTGTGATGTATATCTAGTTAGACCATAGGACCATTAGGAATAGGAGTAGACCAATCAGACCCTCGAGCCCACTCCATCATTCAATTACATCATGGCTGATCTGCATCTCAACTCCATTTACTCACCTTTGCTCCATATCCTTTGATACCCTTACCTAACAAAAATCTATCTATCTCAGTCTTGAAAGCTCCAATTGTCCTAGTGTCCACAGCCTTTTGGGGAGAGTTCCAGATTTCGACCACCCTTTGTGTAAAAAAGTGCTTCTTGATTTTGCTCCTGAATGACCTAGCTCTAATTTTGTGATTATGTTCTTGATCTCCCCACCAAAGGAAAAAGTTTCTCCATATCTACCCTATAAAATGCAAGACCTGGACAACATTCAGGCTTGGGCTGATAAGTGACATGTAACATTCGCACCACACAAATGCCAGGCAATGACTATCTCCAACAAGCGAGAGTCTAACCACCACCCCTTGACATTCAATGGCATTACCATCACCGAATCCCCCACCATCAATATCCTGGGGGTCACCATTGACCAGAAACCTAACTGGACCAGCCACATAAATACTGTGGCAACAAGAGCAGGCCAGAAGCTGAGTATTCTGCAGCGAGTGTCTCACCTCCTGACTCCCCAAAGCCTTTCCACCATCTACAAGGCACAAGTCAGGAGTGTGATGGAATACTCTCCACTTGCCTAGATTAGTGCAGCTTGAAGCACACTCAAGAAGCTCGACACAATCCAAGACAAAGCAGCCCGTTTGATTGGCACCCCATCCACCACCTTAAACATTCACTCCCTCCACCACCGTCATACCGTGGCTGCAGTGTGTACCATCTACAAGATGCACTGCAGCAACTCGCCAAGGATTCTTCGGCAGCGCTTCCCAAACCCGCGACCTCTACCATCTAGAAGGACAAGGGCAGCAGGCGCATGGGAACACCACCACCTCCAAGTTCCCCTCCAAGTCACACACCAGCCTGACTTGGAAATATATCGCCAACCCTTCATCGTCGCTGGTTCAAAATCCTGGAATTCCCTCCCTAACAGCACTGTGGGAGTATCTTCAACACACGGACTGCAGCAGTTCAAGAAGGCGGCTCACCACCACCTTCTCAAGGCAACTAGGGATGGGCAATAAATGCTGGCCTTGCCAGCGACGCCCACATCCTATGAACTAATAAAAAAATAAAATCCTTTTAACATTTTAAACACCTTGATCAGATCACCCCTCAATCTTCTATGCCCAAGGGTCTACACAAGCCAAGTTTATGCAACTTGTCTTCATAATTTAACCCTCAAAGCCCTGGTATCATTCTGATGAATCTGCGCTGCACCACATCCAAGGCCAATATATCCTTCCTGAGGTGCGGTGCCCAAAACTGAGGTGCGGTTCCCAGGCATACTTTCCAACAACTGGCAGTTGTGGGGACTTCTAAGTTTCCAGGCAATGCTTGTGGCCTGGACCCCTGAAGAAAAAAAACAACTTTTATTTAAATTTTACAGCAGCTCCCACTAAGGGCTGTGGGGGACTGCTCTGTTGGTTCTGGGTGGGGGACCCAACACTCCCCTTCCCTACCAGGCAATCTTCGGCTGGACTTTTAGGCCTCTTTGGCAGGCAGGTGCCCCAGATGTTCCCCAGTGGCATGGGCTCCTACTATTGTGACACAAATCAGAGAGCTTCCCCAACCCCAGAAAGTCCACCTGGGTCAGCAGAGGAGATGTGCATAGAGCAGACTGGGGCAGCTAGACTCCTGAGGAGGCACATCAGTCTCCTCTTCCCAGCAGATTTGAGATGAGTTTGCAATGATGATTCGTAGGCAAACACCAAATAAAACGATTCAATGGCACAATCCATCAGTTCTTAACTTTTGGAATTAAGGCTATTAATCAATTCTACTCGTAATATGGCAGATAGATTTTGAGAAACATTCTTAAGTGCTAAACTGGGTTGAAAGTTGTCATGGAATTAGAATATGAAAGTATACACTTCAGACAATTCTCAACCCACTAAATGGTCAGCAGCACGGTGACAATTTAGAAGACAACTGACAATGGGCAAACCATATATTACAATAATTAAAACCAAAGAAAAATATAACAGAATTATGAAACAAACATTGTAAAAACTACTATGGAAGATAAATGTGGAGACGGTGTTCAGCAAAGTTACATGAAAAAGGAGGAAGGGTAGCTTTATATGTTCAGGAGAATTTGGAAATTAAGGAAAGTGTCTTGATAGTCCAAAGAAAGACTTAAAATTAAATAATCTATCTTAACTTAAGAAGTAGGTGGGGAACAAGATTAACAGTAGGCTAACAATGATGAAAAGCATTTGGATAATTTACTGAGCCTGTGCTGCTGGTGGTGTGCCTTGTCCACCAGTTACTAATAGCAGGAAATTGTGGCTTAATAATGATCATATCAACCCACTATACAACAACAACAAAAACAACGTGCATTTATATCGTGCCTTTAACAAAGGAAAAACACCCAAGGCACTTCACGGGAGCATAATCAAGCAAAATTTGACACCGAGCCAAAGATGGAGCTATTAGGATGGATGAAAATGGGCTCAGACTTATTTCTCCTGCAGTATTTTCAGCTTTGACGTTCATGCCCTGAAAAAACACCTATCTAAATTCCTCTGCCTTACCACATCCCTCCTCACTTTCAAAAGCCTCCCAAATACCCGTGCTTGTGTCCCGTAACCTTTTGTTTCTCTTTATTCCATATAAAGCTAACCTTCCTCCTTTTTCATGTAACTTTGCTTAACACCATCTCCACATTTACCTGTTTAGTGTGCACTTTTTCCCCTGCTCTGTAAAGCCCTCTGGGCTACCTTTGTGTGCACAAGACATATGATAAGAATGTAAGTTACTGTTGTAGAGGAATGAGCTTTGATGATATTTTCTCACACTTCACTTGCCTTCTGTCCTTGTTATGTAAAGCTTTGTAAACTGTGTCAGTTTAACTTGGTTGTTCTGCTCATGTTTGAAACATCATTGTTGGAACCAGTTCTTGCTTCCTCTGCCCACTTCTTGCTGCATGCAGCACATAACACTGCAGTTAAACATCACATGCCACACTGTGGGAAATCTATGACTTGTTTGTTGATAAAACGGTACAATTCCTTCAAGTTCTTGTCAATCACTAGCGTTGGATTTCTGAGATAGATATGCTGTTACAGTTGCCTTTGGCTGTAATCTGTTATGTCACCTAACATTCAAAGAACACACACACAGGTCCACAATTCTTGAAAGCTTTGGTGAGGGACCTATCCAAATGTTTGAAACCCCAAAATGAGGGCTAGTGCTGTTACCCGGAAATTTTGTAAAATATCTAATTTAATGCCTTATTTATTAAATGGAGAAAGAGTAGATTATTAGTAAGCTAGAGCTCTTATGGCATTTTTGTGTGTATTATTTTACCATGGCAACTGGTTCTACAGTAAACGCAAGAGCTTAAATGATTAAGTGACCACATATGCATATTAACATAAGGACAGAAAGGCAACCCCTTATTAAGCTTTAATTCTAATGAACTATAGGCAAGATATGAATTGAGAAGACATCATGTGTCAAGACATCATGAATATTTTGCGTTATGGATATTTTATGCATTTTTACCCAAGAATGACACTCTCCTGAGTATTTTCACAAATGAAGATGAATATGCAGAGATCCATTTGGTTGATTTTGCGCCAGATGGCAAGTAGCAGAGGCTCCATGAAGTTGATTTGCTTGAATTGTTTTTGCCATATTGCGTGCTGGCATCTACTTGAGTTTATATCATCTGCAAACACCTACAGCATTTCTTCACAGTATTTCAAAGCACTCAAAGCCAGGCTTGCTACTGTTGCCAGATTTTAAAGAGACAGTTACCTCTTTTTGTCAATCTGCACAAAGTGCATTTCAAAGTGACTACTAATAAAATGTAGAAACTATGGGCTGGATTTTTCCACCCACGGCGGGTCCGGGGCGGGCGACGTCGGTGGCGTGTGGGGACCCCGTATCTGTGTTGATCCTGGCCTCCAACAAGATTTTCCGTTTATGGGGCTTGTTAAGCCCGCCCAGCGCGTTTCCCGGCCAATTAATAGGATGCGGGTCTAATGACGTCATTTGATGATGCATCATCAACCGGTTTCCTAAAAGGGACCATGTCCACAATCATTTTGACAGTTGTGCTGTCAGTGTTCCACAGCATTGACTGACGAGCACTGCACAAAGGTGCACGGCTGCACCCAGGCTCTCCCATGACTCCCTCCATATGCTTATGGAGGGAGTCACAGCACACAGGGAGGTTCTCTTCCCTTCCAATGGGTGGAAGACACCTCCCCAGGAGACCAACACAGCCTGGTTGCACATTGCACAGGAGGACACAAGCAGGGATGTCGTCAGGAGGACCAGGCTGCAGTGGCACAAACCTTTCAATGATCTCAGTAGATCACGAAACGTTACTGCAAAGTCACACTCAAACTCATCCTGCTGTGCCACTCATCACATCCCCATCACTCTTCCTACCCTACTCCTGCACATCCTTACTCACACCAACTAACCTTGCACCTCCACCCATCCTTCCTTATCTACATTATCACTTCTCCATCTCACTAGCCACCCCTCACACTCACCCTCATCCTTGTGCAATCATACCAAGTTGGATGTTATCGCCAACGTTCATGTAAAGTTTCTGTTAATGTGGTGTCAAACATTGAAATCTTTATTTTCAACACTTTGCGTTCTTGGATAGATCTGTGTGCACCTTTGGAAGTGGCTCAGTGAGTTGCAATGGATGGCGAGACATATTGGTACTCCCCCCGCGCCCACCGATGGTGGTGAGTGTGAAAGGAATGGCTTGGGCATTGTTTTTTTTTATTCGTTCATGGGATGTGGGCGCCGCTGGCAAAGCCAGCATTTATTGCCCATCTCTAGTTGCCCTTGAGAAGGTGGTGGTGAGCCGCCTTCTTGAACCGCTGCAGTCCGTGTGGTGAAGGTACTCCCACAGTGCTGTTAGGTAGGGAGTTCCAGGATTTTGACCCAGCGACGATGAAGGATCGGTGATATGCTTCCAAGTCAGGATGGTGTGTGACTTGGAGGGGAACTTGGAGGTGGTGGTGTTCCCATGCGCCTGCTGCCCTTGTCCTTCTAGGTGGTAGAGGTCGTGGGTTTGGGAAGCGTGCCGAAGAATCCTTGGCGTGTTGCTGCAGTGCATCTTGTAGATGGTAGACACTGCAGCCACGGTACGCTGGTGGTCGAGGGAAGGAATGTTTAAGGTGGTGGATGGGGGGCCAATCAAGCGGGCTGCTTTGCTTTGGATGGTGTCGAGCTTCTTGAGTGTTGTTTGAGCTGCACTCATCCAGGCAAGTGGAGAGTATTCCATCACACCCCTGACTTCTGCCTTGTAGATGGTGGAAAGGCTTTGGAGAGTCAGGAGGTGAGACACTCGCCACAGGGATGCTTTATGGTGTTGGTGTGGGGTGGTGCCAATCTGGCTCATCATGTGGCAGCCAGGGTGTACAGCGTCAAGTGAAGTAAATCTGATTATGGTGAGGCCATCCCTGGCCTCCCCAACAGCAATGTGCTCGGGTGCTGATGTCCTGTGTCCTGTGCAGCATCAGGTGGTTGCGGAGAAGGTTGGTGCTGTTGTTGGTGCTGCTGGTGTGTCTGGTGCTGCTGGTGTGCCTGGTGCTGCTGGTGTGCCTGGTGCTGTTGGTGTGCCTGGTGATGTTGGTGTGCCTGGTGATGTTGGTTTTGGAGCTGATCGTGGAGGGATTTAGACGACTGAGGTGAGATTTTTTCAAGGGCACTGATGCTGATGGAATAGATGGCAGCTGAAGTTGAGATGGCAGAAGCGATCTGTCAATGGTGAGACAGGTTGCTCCAAGGAGGTGACACTGGATAGAGAGTTTGCTCCAAACACTTCAAGCCTCCATAAAGCTGAAAAGTGTATTCCGAATCCTGCAGGCTCCAGCTTCTAAGATTGGAAATTGAACAGCTGTGAAATGGTAGCTTTTAGACCACTTTTGCAGCTGTCAACTATTTACAGCAATGCAGAGTCATTTAGAACCCGACACACTTACCTGACGTAATTCCCGAGTGCTGGGAACCTCGTAAAAAACATGGAAAAATCATTAGGACCTGGTAAAATGCTGCTCAACTAGCTTTAAGCAGCTTCTTAAGTATCTCAATTGCCTGACCCGTCGCTTAGTGCCGGGTCTGCAAACCACAGGCAGAGCCGGCACTTGGGAAATTAACAAGGAGGTGGGTTCAGAGCGGACTTCCGCCCCGCTGTCAATCACTGCCATTTTGACAGCGGACCCGCCTCTGAACCCGCCCTCTGAGCGCCGGCAAAATTCAGCCCTACATAAATCTAGTTACTGGAGCCTTCTCAAAAATCAGCTAAAAGTCAACAATGCAAGTCTGAGAGCTCCAGTACAGGTGACTCCTGATAACTGCATAACTAGTTTGGCAAGAAATTTTGGGGGGAAAATTTGGTTGGTTTGCGCCTCCCGTTAGCGCCTTAAGAGGGCGCTAATGGGGCGCAAAGCAACTAGCGCCCGGGCGCAGCGATGTCTGCGCCGCTCGCGAAATTGACCAGACATTTTGCGGCGGCGCTAAACAATACTGCCCCGATCTCCTGCGCCCGCAGATCTTGACATCAGTCGAGCGTGCAACGCCCTTGTGGCGCCCCGGACCGGATATTGAGTGGCGCCCCCCTCCTTTCCGCCTGGCGCAAGCAACGACAGGTAGACTGGAACGTTTCCCAGTCGCTGTGGGGCTGGGGGGGCGCTATTTAAAGGTGGCCTCTTCCTGGCTTTTTCTGTGGTAGACATTTTTGCACCACTCATTCTGACAGAGAGAGAGATTCTGAGAGAGAGAAGGAGAGACTTCTGCATAGAGTCAACGCTGTGTAAAGTAGTTTTGGCTACTGAGCATCACTTTGCAGGTACTTTTGGATTTTGGCCTTCATTACTTTGATTACCAAGAGACTATGGGGGCTGCACTGATTCAGGGCGTCGTCCTGCGCCTGCAGATTCGGAGGCAACATAGACGCAGAGAGACAGTGGCAATCCTGGCCAGACAGAGGAGGGCCAACAGGCCTCTGTACAGGAGACCTTACCCTCCCAGGGTATTTCGCCAACAATTCTCCTACATTAATTTGTCTGAGGAGCAGTGTTTGCGAAGGCTGCGCTTCAGCAAGGAGGTAGTCACTGAGCTCTGCCACCCGCTGCAGACAGATCTGCAGCCTCTACTGAGGACCAGGACGTCTCTGTTGGTGGCAGTGAAGGTCACAGTGGCTCTGAACTTTTATGCCACCGGCTCCTTTCAAGCAGCTACTGGGGACATCGTAAATATCTCCCAGTTCGTGGTCCATTGCTGCATCCGTCAGGTCACAAATGCCCTCTATAAAAGGAGACGCCAGTACATCTCTTTCCCGATGACCTGGGCCAAACAGCATGAACGCGCATTGGGCTTTGCGAGGATAGCGGGCTTCCCCATGGTGCAGGGTGCCATTGACTGCACGCATGTGGCATTGCGCGCACCGCATGAGAATGCAGAGGATTTCTGCAACCCCAAGGGGTTCCACTCCTTAAACCTCCAGTTGGTCTGTGGCCACAGACAGCTGATACTCGCTGTCAATGCCCGCTATCCTGGCAGCAGCCACGATGCATTCATCCTGCACCAGACTGCTGTGCCAGAACTTTTCCAGGCACCGCATCAGCCAAGTGGTTGGCTCCTCGGGGACAAGGGTTATCCACTCTGCACCTGGCTGATGACACCGCTCCGTATGCCCAACACCCCTGCTGAGCTGCGGTACAACGAGAGCCATCTCGCCACCAGGAACATCGCTGAGCAGACGATCGGTGTGCTCAAGCAACGGTTCCGCTGTCTGGACCACTCAGGAGGAGCCCTGCAGTACTCGCCTGAGCGAGTCTCCCTCTTCATAGTTGTGTGCTGCATGCTGCATAACCTGGTAATCCTCAGGACCCAGCCAATGCCTGTGCTACAGCGAAGTTCTCCACACTCCTTGCCAGTGCATCAATGCATTCGGGCACCCTTCCCACTGCACCCATGAGCTGAGTGTGCATGTGCACCGCCTGGGTGTTCATTTCAGCGATGAGCCGCTCCTCCTCTGCGTCCAGTGCAGCAGGACTCACTGGCCTACTCTCCCTCCGGGGAGAAGGCCCCTGAGCTTCCCTAGCCACATCGCGTTGCTGCTGCCTGCTGGGTCCTGGAGCTTCACCCTCATCAGACCCTTCCCCCCTGCTCCCCTCCAGGGAAGGCGTGTTCCCAGTGTGGGCATGGGCTTCCTCGGGAGAGGGTGGCGCTGATGCTCCGGCTTCATCTTCCTCCTCGCCTGCAGCTTCACTCCCACTGACAGCTTGAGGGCCCGTCTCCTCAGCTGGTGAATCACCATCTGAAAGCAGGGAGGTACAAGAGTGGCTTTAGCGTGAGGACAGGGGGGCAGTAAGGGAGGAAGGAGTGCAGCGATTTAGTAAGTTGGATTGAAAGTGTCAAAGGCTGGTGTTGTGAGGGACAAGTGGAATGAGAGAGGAGAGAAAGGTGATGACCTTACCATTGCTGTCCAGAATGGGGACGGCCTCTCCAGAGGCGACGGGACCGATCACCCGGCTTGCCACAATCCTGTGGACGCGCGCCTCAAGATCGCTGAGGGGTTGCAGCTGAGGCCGCCCTCCACCCGCCCGTTGCTGCTGTCTCCTATTATGAGATAGCTTGGCCTGCAAGAAAAAGGACGGCGTCTGAGTAAATATACAGCCATGGTCTTGCCTGATGTGCCTCCCATAGTTGAATAGCCCTTACTGTATGCAAAGTGTGGAATATGCGTGTGTGTTTCATGAGAGGGCCATAGGTGTTGGATAAGTGTTGGGCATTGGGGTTTTAAGACCCTCTGGCCATAGAGTGAGGTTAAGATGGAGGGATGGAGAGGTATTGAAAAAAAGCCACTCACCCTGACGACCCGAGTGAGGTCGTTGAACTTTTTGCGGCATTGAACATGGGTCCTGGGCACCATGCTCCTGGAGGAGACATGCTGAGCCACCTCCCTCCACACTCTTCTGTACTCGCGCGGCAAAGGCCTCCTGCCACTCTCAGGGAAGAGTATAGATCTTCTGTGCTCCACCGTGCCAACCAGAGCCTCCAAGGCCCGCTCACTGAAGCGCTGAGCTCGTTCTCTCACCCTCTCCATAGTCCTTGGCTGGAAAATGTAGTCACAGGTCTCTCCAGGCCGAGATTCAAGGCTCCAATGAGCAGGGTGTGGCTGGAGAGCAAGATCGACCCTCCCCTTTAAGAACTGTCCGGCGCCAGTGTGTCTGTGTTCCATCGCTAACTGACATCACCTGCACTGCGCCTGCGCTCTGAGTTAGCGCCTCGCTCCTCGGCCTTTGCGACAGGTGTGCAGCGCCTGATTTAGCCCTCCAATCACCTCCAGGGGTGATAAAAGCCAAGTTTGCAGTCGGAGGCGATAATTAGCACCAGGCGCTAAACTTTGCGCCCAGCCGATAATCGCGCCCCAAACGGGGCGATACTGAATTTCTCCCCCTTTATATTTTGCATCTTTATTTATAAAAATATGAATAAAATGTCCAATTTAAAAATCTCTCATAATTTAGCCCATTTCATTAGTAGTTCAGTACAAACCATAACCAAAAACATTAAAAGGGGCTTCCTGGTAAAATCATTGGTGTGTTAGTTTGGCAGGTGTGTAAACAAGAGATGCACAATGATGTCATTGCATTACTGATGTCTGTGCCAAAATAATTTTTAAAAAGTTAGTTAAAAGGTTAGAGCCAATGGCAGCACACCATCTTCCATTCATAAGTCTCACAGCATGGCTGTGCAATCTATGAATCTTACACCCCCCCAAAATAACAGCTAAACCTCAATTAAATTAAAAAAAAAACCCATCACATTAATAAAATAAGTATAGTTAATTAAATTAACCATTTTAAATAAAAAATTAAATTTTTGAAAAAATTTAAAATCTTTTAAAAAGTTATAAAAATAAACTTACCTGTCTTTAAAGTCTCTAAAAAAGATATACCTGTAAAAAAAAATTCAAAAAAATACTTAATTCACTACTTACCTTCTTAAAAGCGGGTCTTACTCCTCCTTTTTACATTTCCAAAATCTTCCCTACTTACCTGCGCGTCCAAAGCATGAAGTGCACAGCGTGCGCGCAGCCTGTAGCGCGCACGCGATGCACCCAGGCCCCGCCCCCTTTTCAGAAGAGCAATTGCCGGTTTTCAGCGCATGCGCAGGGCATGCAGAAAACCGGCAATTGGAGTGGGAATACGCGAGAGTACGCAGTGCGTACTCTCGCGTCCCGGGATCAATTTTCGGCCCAGTATGTTTCAGCTGCCTCAATGGCTTGCTGGGCAGATATGATATGGGTGTGGTACTCAGGCATATCCCAGGTTTGATTCCTGGTCTGTGCTGAGTTAGTTAATCTTAGCCAGAGATCCAATAGGGGTAAAAGGAATGGCATCAGCACACCTAGGCTAGGGAGGGTAAAGATCAACCACAATTTCTGATCTTAGAAGCTGTCCAGTGATCGCCCCCTGCTAGAACATGCTATCTATGGATGTCAGATCAGGCTCAGTATTGATGGCACCCTCCCAACACTCAAATAGATTGTCCAGACTCATAGATGAAGAATGGTCACTTGGAACAGGTACCTCAGGCCTGCTGCCATCTCTGGAACTGTATCCCAGCATGAATCGCCACATTCAGGACAAGACGGGTTAGAAAGCAAAACTAGAAAATGAAATATGTCCCCACAAATCATGCATTACAAATGTTTGTGTTGTAGAAATGATTGCACATACATACAAGTATATGACAAGAAAGGTGGGAAACAACCATGAAGGCTCTTTATGCTCACCCTTTCCAGTAGAGGGTTAACTACATGAATAGGCCACCCAATTGCTAGTAATGCTAACTCCTGGAAGAGGCATAAAAAACTGAGAACAAAAAACCCAGGGCCAATTTCAGGAAAAATTCCAGGAAATTCCTCTTTAGCTCCCTAAGACAATCATATCCTGTAAATTCGTCGCTAGGCATAGAACCTGGCATACGACCAGCTTGGAAGAATCTTAGCAGTGGCGTGTCCTCCAATTTGCATTTGGAAATGACAACAGCAAGAAAGTCACTTATTGTATAAGCATTTGCACTGACCCTAATTGCACAAACAGAATCACGATTTTTTAAAGGTATTATACATGACCGAAGAGATCTATTGCTGTGTGACTGACTGCCCAGCAATTCTGAATCTGGACCATGATCAAAACACACACTTTGTAAATGGAACCTTATGCTTAGTCCATATGGCTCCTTTGCAGGTATAATCTTTGTGTCATAATTTTCTTTTGCAGACACAAAAAAAGCAATAATTAAAACTATATCTGATGTTTGGGTACATACTTTATAGTAAGCACCACATGGAAAAGGAAAATGATGGACTGCATGTCCAAGATTTCCCATGGTGCACTACCCATAAGTGCCACTCCCTGCTGCGACTGCCAATTGCAGAGTCAGCCTTATAATGTAAGACTGGTGACATTACACACAGAAGTTCTCAAGCATCTAATGATTATTATCATGCTTTGTCAACCGTTGAATATTAAACAAGTCCTCATTGGTATTCATAGAACAGATGTATTACCAATGGTATATATTCTTGTTTTAAATGCATGTTACCCCCTTGAGAAGTGGTTTTTCCTATCCTATCACATGTCTGAAAAAAATCATATAATAATAATTAGGAATTATGCTGAGGGGGACACTTCAAACAAATTATACCCAGTCAGCTGTAAGAACCTGCATCAATAAACCAAGGAGTTTTGTACATAAACATAGCCTTTATCACTATCCACTGCCATCTTGCAAAGCATAAAACTGCTGTTTCTCCAAACAATATGGTAAAAACCTCAAATTCTTTGGTAGATATGGATAACATGACTTGTCATTTTGGTTTACAACTAGCTCTGATTAAATGCATCACAGGATTTAAATATTTCAAAATGTTAAGTATGAGCTGTGTTTTTGTTTTTGACACACACAGTGTTTACCTGAAAGGCCAATGATCTTTTGTGAATAAATATGAAATGGTTCTACACTTATAGACTTGAAGAGCCTCCTGAATGAGCTATCATAGAATCATAGAATAGTACAGCACAGAAGGAGGCCATTCGGCCCATCGAGTCTGCGCCGGCTCTTTCGAAGAGCAATCCAGTTAGTCCCACTTCCCCGCTCTTTCCCCATATCCCTGCAATTTTTTCTCCTTCAAGTATTTATCCAATTCCCTTTTGATGGCTACTATTGAATCTGTTCCACCACCCTATCAGGCAGTGCATTCCAAATCCTAACTACTCGTTGGGTAAAAAAGTGGTTATTTTGCCTTAAATCTGTGCCCTCTCATTATCGACCCTTCAGCCATTGGAGAGGGTTTCTCTTTATTTACTCTATCTAAACCATTCATGATTTTAAACACCTCTATCAAATCTCCTCTTAGCCTCTGCTCCAAGGAGAACAACCCTAGCTTCTCTAGTCTATCCACATAACTGTAATCCCTCATTCCTGGAACCATTCTAAATCTCTTCTGCACCCTCTCCAAAGCCTTCACATCCTTCCTAAAATGTGGTGCCCAGAATTGGTCACAATGGCCCAAAAATTCGGCCGAGAACGGTGAGTACGGACTGTGTACTCACCCGTATTCGTTCCCGTAGTGTCGGTTTCCTGCATGCACTGCGCATGCGTGGGAAACCGGCACTTCCGGTATGGCGAAGGGGGCGGTTCCTAAGTGAACCGCATGCTCACTAGAGGTTGTGCGCTCGCAGCACACTTAGGTTTGTTTTCAGGTTTCAACGCGAGGGTAAGTATGGAAGATTCTACACAAGTAAAAAGGAGGCGTAGACCCCTTTTGAACAAGGTAAGTAGTTAATTAAGTATAATTTTTAAATTTTTCAACAGGTTTATCTTTTTTAGAGACTTTAAAGAAAGGCAAGTTTATTTTTATAACTTTTAAAAAAAAAAAAAAATTTCAAAAATTTTAATTTTTGTTTAAAGTGGTTAATTTATTTAACTATAGTTATTTTATTAATGTGATGGGTTTTTTTTAAATTTATTTGAGGTTTAGCTGTTCTTTTGGGGCCTCTTTCAATCACAGATTTGACAGGTCTCCTGTCAAATCTATGAATGAAAGATGGTGTGCTGCCATTGGCTCTCCATGGCCCACGTGATCCCAGGAGTCGCATCGCACTAACTGCGCCCCTGGGACACGCAAGCACTGCGCGCCGGCACTAGGGAGAGGCCCAGGACCCGAAGTTCCTGCGGGGGCAAACAAGGACGGCAGACGAGGTAGGTGATATCGCGCGCGATCCTTACCCCCGCGGCAAGCCTCCGAGTCAAATTTCTGGGCCAACACTCCAGCTGAGGCCAAACTAATGTTTTATATAGGTTTAGCACAACTTCCTGGCTTTTGTACTCTATGGCTCTATTTATAAAGCCCAGGATCCCATATGCTTTATTAACTGCTTTGTTAACCTGTCCTGCCACCTTCAAAGATTTGTGAACAAGCACCCCCTTTAAAATTGCACCATTTAGTATGTATGGTCTCTCCTCATTCTTCCTACCAAAATGTATCACCTCACACTTCTCTGCATTGAATTTCATCTACCATGTGTCCGCCCATTCCACCAGCCTGTCTATGTCTTCTTGATATCTATTATTATCTTCTTCACTGTTTACTGCATTTCTAAGTTTTGTGTCATCTGCAAATTTCAAAATTGTGCCCCATACCCCCAAGTCCAAGTCATTAATGTATATCAATAACAGCAGTGGTCCTAATACTGAACCTTGGGGAAGGCCTCTGTATACCTCCCTCCAGTCTGAAAAACAGCCATTCACCACAACTCTCTGTCGTCTATCCCTTAGCCAATTTTGTATCCATGCTACTACTGCCCCTTTTATTGCATGGGCTTCAATTTTGCTGACAAACCTAATATGTGGTACTTTATCAAACGCCTTTTGAAAGTCCAAATACACAACATCAACTACACTGCCCTGATCCACCTTCTCTGTTACCGCATCAAAAACGTAATCAAGTTAGTCAAACATGATTTGCCCTTAACAAGTCTGTACTGGCTCTCATTTATTAGTCCATGCTTGTCCAAGTGGCTGTTAATTTTCTCCCGGATTATTGTTTCTAAAAGCTTCCTCACCACCGACGTTAAACTGACTGGCCTGTAATTTCCAGGTTTATCCTTCTCCCCTTTTTTTTAACAAGGGTGTAACATTTGCAATCCTCCAGTCCTTTGGCACCACCCCTGTATCTAAGGAGGATTGCAAGATTGTGACCAGCACCTCCGCAATTTCTACCCTTACTTCCCTCAGCAACCTAGGCTGCATTCCATCCGGACCAGGTGACTTATCCACTTTAATTATCGCCAGTCTTTCTAGTACCTCCTCTTTATCTATTTTTATCTCATCCAGTATCCCAGCAACCTCCTCGTTTACAATAGCTTTGGCAAAGTCCTCTTGGTAGACACCGATGGAAAGCACTAATTTATTACCTCAGCCATGCCCTCTGCCTCCACCAATAGTTCTCCATTTTGGTCCCTAATTGGCCCCACCGCTCCTCTGACAACCCTTTTACTGTTAATATGCCTATAGAAGACCTTTGGATTCCCTTTTATGTTAGCCGCCAATCTATTCCCGTACTGTCTCTTTGCCCCCTTAATTCCTTTTTCACTTCTCCTCTGTACTTTTTATATTCAGCCTGATTCTCCCTTGTATTATTAAGCTGACATCTGTCATAAGCCCACTTTTTCTGCTTCATCCGACTTTCTAACTGCTTCGTCATCCAGGGAGCTCTGGCTTTAGTTGCCCTCCCTTTCCCCCTTTGTAGGAATGTACCTAGACTGTACCCGAACCATCTCCTCTTTAAAGGCCACCCATTGCTCCATTACATTTCTGCCTGCCAGTCATTGACTCCAATTTCCCCGGGCTAGATCACTCCTCAATTCTCTGAAATTAGCCCTCTTCCAGTTGAGTATTTTTATTCTAGGTTGCTCCTTGTCTTTCTCCATAACTAATCTAAACCATACGATACTATGATCAGTATTCCCGAAATGCTCTCTAACTGTGACATTCTCCACTTCATTCTCCAGGACTAGATCCAACAATGTCTCCTTCCTTGTTGGGCAGGAAACTTAATAATCAAAAAAATTCTCCTGAACACATTTCAGAAATTCCTCCTCTTCTCTGCCCTTAACACAATCACTGTCCCATTCAATATTGGGGTAGTTAAAGTCTCCCTTTATCACTACTCTATAGTTCTTGTACTCTCAGTAATTTCTTTGTAAATTTGCTCCTCTGTCACCTTCCCACTATTTAGTGGCCTATAAAATACACCAAGTAGCGCAACAACTCCTTTAATGTTTCTCAACTCCAACCAAATAGATTCGGTCTTTGACCCCTCGAGGACATTCTCTCTTTCTAGCACTGTAATATTTTCCTTAATCAAAACTGCTACCCCACCTCCTTTTTTCCCTTCCCTATCTTTCCTGAATACCTTTCACCCAGGAATATTAAGCATCCAATCCTCCCCTTTTTTGAGCCAGGTCTGAGTTATCACCACTAGATCATATTCCCACGTGGCTATTTGCGCCTGCAGCTCAACCAACCATTTTAACCACACTTTGTGCATTTACACACATGCACTCCAAACCTAACTTCGACCTCTTTGTATTTTATATGATCCCACCTCATTCTGTATTATTTCTAACTCTAACTGTCTCTCCCAGTCCTCTATCAATCTGAGGCCACATGCTGTAGAGTGAGAGGTGCAGCTGCCAAACCCAGGGTTATATTGCAGGCTACTAATCTCGCTCTACCCACCAGGAGAGAGCTGCGTGCATATGTGCAGAGCTTTGCTCCCCAGCATTTTATTTTAATGTTAGGAGAGCAGGTGGGAGATTCTGCCTTTTGGTAACATTAAAAAGGTTTAAAACTTTCTCCACCACTGCCCCTTATGGACTTTTTGAGATCAAGGGGAAGTACCTGAAAATTATAAGCAGGGCCCAACAACCGGCATAAGACCCTGATTTGTGTATTTAAGCAGCCTTATGCCTGAAAGATGTAGACGTACTGCTCGCCCATTTACAGGCTCACCTGAAAACTGCATCAGGAGGGCCTTGGGTATCAACGGGGTGGCTGAGGTGCCCCCGATTTCGAACTGCCGCAGCTGGTTTTGCAGGTAAGTAATGGGTGGCCAGCAGTTGACTATCGCCCTCACTATCTCTATATGTATTTCTCTTCCATATACCAGGGCCTGAAGTTCGGCACCTTAGCGCCAGCTGTTAAGGCCGGTTTTGTGGAAAAAATGGCATCCGCCTCGCTTCTGCCCACTTCCAGCGTGGGCCGTGCCGGACGTCATATTGGTGAGGGTAAAACAAAGAGGCACCGTTTAGCTTCATCTGAAGCAGGAGTTAGGCAATTAACATATTCAAATAAGGGGCCTAATGCCTGCTTCTGCTCCCTCTTGCAAATTTGGCTTGCGTCTGAGGCAGCCAGCGCCAGCGCTGTTTTCTCTCAGGAAGACAAACGTTAAACAGCGCCGAATGAAAAAAGATAAGTACTTACCTTTTATCATCTCTGACCTCACTCCCAACTCTGACCTCCAGGCCCTCTCCGATCTACCCCCGTCCTGGCACCGAACTCCAGGAACCCCCCGATACTGACCCCGAGTCCGACTATCCCCCGAGACTGACCCCGAGTCCCGACCTCCCCCCGATACTGACCCCGAGTCCCGACCTCCCCCCGATACTGACCCCGAGTCCCGACCTCCCCCCGATACTCACCCCGAGTCCCGACCTCCCCCCGATACTGTCCCCGAGTCCCGACCTCCCCCTGATACTGACCCCGAGTCCCGACCTCCCCCCGATACTGGCCCCGAGTCCCGACCTCCCCCCGATACTGACCCCGAGTTCCGACCTCCCCCCGATACTGACCCCGAGTCTCGACCTCCCCCCGATACTGACCCCGAGTCTCGACCTCCCCCCGATACTGACCCCGAGTCCCGACCTCCCCCCGATACTGACCCCGAGTCCCGACCTCCCCCCGATACTGGCCCCGAGTCCCGACCTCCCCCCGATACTGACCCCGAGTCCCGACCTCCCCCCGATACTGACCCCGAGTCTCGACCTCCCCCCGATACTGACCCCGAGTCTCGACCTCCCCCGATACTGACCCCGAGTCCCGACCTCCCCCGATACTGACCCCGAGTCCCGACCTCCCCCCGATACTGACCCCGAGTCTCGACCTCCCCCCGATACTGACCCCGAGTCCCGACCTCCCCCCGATACTGACCCCGAGTCCCGACCTCCCCCCGATACTGACCCCGAGTCTCGACCTCCCCCCGATACTGACCCCGAGTCCCGACCTCCCCCCGATACTGACTCCGAGTCCCGACTTCCCCCCGATACTGACCCCGAGTCCCGACCTCCCCCCGATACTGACCCCGAGTCCCGACCTCCCCCCGATACTGACCCCGAGTCTCGACCTCCCCCCGATACTGACCCCGAGTCCCGACCTCCCCCGATACTGACCTCGAGTCCCGACCTCCCCCCGATACTGACCCCGAGTCCCGACCTCCCCCCGATACTGACCCCGAGTCCCGACCTCCCCCCGATACTGACCCCGAGTCCCGACCTCCCCCCGATACTGACCCCGAGTCCCGACCTCCCCCCGATACTGACCCCGAGTCCCGACCTCCCCCCAAGAATGGCCCCGAGTCCCGACCTCCCCCCGAGACTGGCTCCGAGTCCCGACCTCCCCCCAAGAATGGCCCCGAGTCCCGACCTCACCCCGAGACTGGCCCCGAGTCCCGACCTCCCCCCGATACTGACCCCGAGTCCCGACCTCCCCCCGATACTGACCCCGAGTCCCGACCTCCCCCTGACACTGACCCTGAGTCCCGACCTCCCCCTGACACTGACCCCGAGTCCCGAGTCCCGACCTCCCCCCAAGAATGGCCCCGAGTCCCGACCATCTCCCGAGACTGGCCCCGAGTCCCGACCTCCCCCCGAGACTGGCTCCGAGTCCCGACCTCACCCCGAGACTGGCCCCGAGTCCCGACCACCCCCCGATACTGACCCCGAGTCCCAACCTCCCCCCGATACTGACCCCGAGTCCCGACCTCCCCCCGAGACTGACCCCTAGTCCCGACCTCCCCCCGAGACTGGCCCCGAGTCCCGACCATCTCCCGAGACTGGCCCCGAGTCCCGACCATCTCCCGCGACTGGCCCCGAGTCGCGACCTCCCCCCGATACTGACCCCGAGTCCCGACCTCCCCCCGAGACTGACCCCGAGTCCCGACCTCCCCCCGAGACTGACCCCGAGTCCCGACCTCCCCCCGAGACTGACCCCGAGTCCCGACCTCCCCCCGAGACTGACCCCGAGTTTCGGCCTCCCCTCGACGCTCACCCCGAGTCCCGACCTCCCCCCGAGACTGACCCCGAGTCCCGAGTCCCGACCTCCCCTCGACGCTGACCCCGAGTCTCGACCTCCCCCCGATAGTGACCCCGAGTCTCGTCCTCCCCCCGAGACTGACCCCGAGTCCCGACCATCTCCCGAGACTGACCCTGAGTCCCGACCTCCCCCCGAGACTGACCCCGAGTCCCGACCTCCCCCCGAGACTGACCCTGAGTCCCGACCTCCCCCCGAGACTGACCTCGAGTCCCGACCTCCCCCCGATACTGACCCTGAGTCCCGACCTCCCCCCGAGACTGACCCCGAGTCCCAACCTCCCCCCGATACTGACCCCGAGTCCCGACCTCCCCCTGACATTGACCCTGAGTCCCGACCTCCCCCTGACACTGACCCCGAGTCCCGAGTCCCGACCTCCCCCCAAGAATGGCCCCGAGTCCCGACCATCTCCCGAGACTGGCCCCGAGTCCTGACCTCCCCCCGAGACTGACCCCGAGTCCCAACCTCCCCCCGATACTGACCCCGAGTCCCGACCTCCCCCTGACATTGACCCTGAGTCCCGACCTCCCCCTGACACTGACCCCGAGTCCCGAGTCCCGACCTCCCCCCAAGAATGGCCCCGAGTCCCGACCATCTCCCGAGACTGGCCCCGAGTCCTGACCTCCCCCCGAGACTGACCCCGAGTCCCGACCTCCCCCTGACACTGACCCCGAGTCCCGAGTCCCGACCTCCCCCCAAGAATGGCCCCGAGTCCCGACCATCTCCCGAGACTGGCCCCGAGTCCTGACCTCCCCCCGAGACTGACCCCGAGTCCCGACCTCCCCCCGAGACTGGCCCCGAGTCCCGACCATCTCCCGAGACTGGCCCCGAGTCCCGACCACCCCCTGATACTGACCCCGAGTCCCGACCTCCCTCCGAGACTGACCCCGAGTCCCGACCTCCCCCCGAGACTGACCCCGAGTCCCGACCTTCCCCCGAGACTGACCCCGAGTCCCGACCTCCCCCCGAGACTGACCCCGAGTTTCGGCCTCCCCTCGATGCTGACCCCAAGTCCCGACCTCCCCCCGAGACTGACCCCGAGTCCCGAGTCCCGACCTCCCCTCGATGCTGACCCCGAGTCTCGACCTCCCCCCGATAGTGACCCCGAGTCTCGTCCTCCCCCCGAGACTGACCCCGAGTCCCAACCATCTCCCGAGACTGACCCCGAGTCCCGACCTCCCCCCGAGACTGACCCCGAGTCCCGACCTCCCCCCGAGACTGACCCTGAGTCCCGACCTCCCCCCGAGACTGACCCCGAGTCCCGACCTCCCCCCGATACTGACCCTGAGTCCCGACCTCCCCCCGAGACTGACCCCGAGTCCCAACCTCCCCCCGATACTGACCCTGAGTCCCGACCTCCCCCTGACATTGACCCTGAGTCCCGACCTCCCCCTGACACTGACCCCGAGTCCCGAGTCCCGACCTCCCCCCAAGAATGGCCCCGAGTCCCGACCATCTCCCGAGACTGACCCCGAGTCCTGACCTCCCCCCGAGACTGACCCCGAGTCCCGACCTCCCCCTGAGACTGGCCCCGAGTCCCGACCATCTCCCGAGACTGGCCCCGAGTCCCGACCCCCCCCTGATACTGACCCCGAGTCCTGACCTACCCCCGATACTGACCCCGAGTCCCGACCTCCCTCCGAGACTGACCCCGAGTCCCGACCTCCCCCCGAGACTGACCCCGAGTCCCGACCTTCCCCCGAGACTGACCCCGAGTCGCGACCTCCCCCCGATACTGACCCCGAGTCCCGACCTCCCCCCGAGACTGACCCCGAGTCCCGACCTCCCCCCGAGACTGACCCCGAGTCCCGACCTCCCCCCGAGACTGACCCCGAGTCCCGACCTCCCCCCGAGACTGACCCCGAGTTTCGGCCTCCCCTCGACGCTCACCCCGAGTCCCGACCTCCCCCCGAGACTGACCCCGAGTCCCGAGTCCCGACCTCCCCTCGACGCTGACCCCGAGTCTCGACCTCCCCCGATAGTGACCCCGAGTCTCGTCCTCCCCCCGAGACTGACCCCGAGTCCCGACCATCTCCCGAGACTGACCCTGAGTCCCGACCTCCCCCCGAGACTGACCCCGAGTCCCGACCTCCCCCCGAGACTGACCCTGAGTCCCGACCTCCCCCCGAGACTGACCTCGAGTCCCGACCTCCCCCCGATACTGACCCTGAGTCCCGACCTCCCCCCGAGACTGACCCCGAGTCCCAAATCCCCCCGATACTGACCCCGAGTCCCGACCTCCCCCTGACATTGACCCTGAGTCCCGACCTCCCCCTGACACTGACCCCGAGTCCCGAGTCCCGACCTCCCCCCAAGAATGGCCCCGAGTCCCGACCATCTCCCGAGACTGGCCCCGAGTCCTGACCTCCCCCCGAGACTGACCCCGAGTCCCAACCTCCCCCCGATACTGACCCCGAGTCCCGACCTCCCCCTGACATTGACCCTGAGTCCCGACCTCCCCCTGACACTGACCCCGAGTCCCGAGTCCCGACCTCCCCCCAAGAATGGCCCCGAGTCCCGACCATCTCCCGAGACTGGCCCCGAGTCCTGACCTCCCCCCGAGACTGACCCCGAGTCCCGACCTCCCCCTGACACTGACCCCGAGTCCCGAGTCCCGACCTCCCCCCAAGAATGGCCCCGAGTCCCGACCATCTCCCGAGACTGGCCCCGAGTCCTGACCTCCCCCCGAGACTGACCCCGAGTCCCGACCTCCCCCCGAGACTGGCCCCGAGTCCCGACCATCTCCCGAGACTGGCCCCGAGTCCCGACCACCCCCTGATACTGACCCCGAGTCCCGACCTCCCTCCGAGACTGACCCCGAGTCCCGACCTCCCCCCGAGACTGACCCCGAGTCCCGACCTTCCCCCGAGACTGACCCCGAGTCCCGACCTCCCCCCGAGACTGACCCCGAGTTTCGGCCTCCCCTCGATGCTGACCCCAAGTCCCGACCTCCCCCCGAGACTGACCCCGAGTCCCGAGTCCCGACCTCCCCTCGATGCTGACCCCGAGTCTCGACCTCCCCCCGATAGTGACCCCGAGTCTCGTCCTCCCCCCGAGACTGACCCCGAGTCCCAACCATCACCCGAGACTGACCCCGAGTCCCGACCTCCCCCCGAGACTGACCCCGAGTCCCGACCTCCCCCCGAGACTGACCCTGAGTCCCGACCTCCCCCCGAGACTGACCCCGAGTCCCGACCTCCCCCCGATACTGACCCTGAGTCCCGACCTCCCCCCGAGACTGACCCCGAGTCCCAACCTCCCCCCGATACTGACCCTGAGTCCCGACCTCCCCCTGACATTGACCCTGAGTCCCGACCTCCCCCTGACACTGACCCCGAGTCCCGAGTCCCGACCTCCCCCCAAGAATGGCCCCGAGTCCCGACCATCTCCCGAGACTGACCCCGAGTCCTGACCTCCCCCCGAGACTGACCCCGAGTCCCGACCTCCCCCTGAGACTGGCCCCGAGTCCCGACCATCTCCCGAGACTGACCCTGAGTCCCGACCTCCCCCCGAGACTGACCCCGAGTCCCGACCTCCCCCCGAGACTGACCCTGAGTCCCGACCTCCCCCCGAGACTGACCCCGAGTCCCGACCATCTCCCGAGACTGACCCTGAGTCCCGACCTCCCCCCGAGACTGACCCCGAGTCCCGACCTCCCCCCGAGACTGACCCTGAGTCCCGACCTCCCCCCGAGACTGACCTCGAGTCCCGACCTCCCCCCGATACTGACCCTGAGTCCCGACCTCCCCCCGAGACTGACCCCGAGTCCCAAATCCCCCCGATACTGACCCCGAGTCCCGACCTCCCCCTGACATTGACCCTGAGTCCCGACCTCCCCCTGACACTGACCCCGAGTCCCGAGTCCCGACCTCCCCCCAAGAATGGCCCCGAGTCCCGACCATCTCCCGAGACTGGCCCCGAGTCCTGACCTCCCCCCGAGACTGACCCCGAGTCCCAACCTCCCCCCGATACTGACCCCGAGTCCCGACCTCCCCCTGACATTGACCCTGAGTCCCGACCTCCCCCTGACACTGACCCCGAGTCCCGAGTCCCGACCTCCCCCCAAGAATGGCCCCGAGTCCCGACCATCTCCCGAGACTGGCCCCGAGTCCTGACCTCCCCCCGAGACTGACCCCGAGTCCCGACCTCCCCCTGACACTGACCCCGAGTCCCGAGTCCCGACCTCCCCCCAAGAATGGCCCCGAGTCCCGACCATCTCCCGAGACTGGCCCCGAGTCCTGACCTCCCCCCGAGACTGACCCCGAGTCCCGACCTCCCCCCGAGACTGGCCCCGAGTCCCGACCATCTCCCGAGACTGGCCCCGAGTCCCGACCACCCCCTGATACTGACCCCGAGTCCCGACCTCCCTCCGAGACTGACCCCGAGTCCCGACCTCCCCCCGAGACTGACCCCGAGTCCCGACCTTCCCCCGAGACTGACCCCGAGTCCCGACCTCCCCCCGAGACTGACCCCGAGTTTCGGCCTCCCCTCGATGCTGACCCCAAGTCCCGACCTCCCCCCGAGACTGACCCCGAGTCCCGAGTCCCGACCTCCCCTCGATGCTGACCCCGAGTCTCGACCTCCCCCCGATAGTGACCCCGAGTCTCGACCTCCCCTCGACGCTGACCCCGAGTCTCGACCTCCCCCCGAGACTGACCCCGAGTCCCGACCATCTCCCGAGACTGACCCCGAGTCCCGACCTCCTCCCGAGACTGACCCCGAGTCCCGAGTCTCGACCTCCCCCCGAGACTGGCCCCGAGTCTCGACCTAACCCAGAGTCCTTGCTGGGCATTCAGCCGTTCAGCGCGCGGCTGAACGGCACAATAATGTTAATCAGCAGTCAGCACCAAGTTCCGGTGCTGCCTGCGATCTTTTTACGGGCACGTAAAGCTCACCCCACGATGGCACCGGCCATTTACGGGCCTTATCTGATTTCTAGGCCTAAGTGTTCATAGCGCTTCACATCTCAAAAGTATCCATAGTTTTATCTTTTGCCCTAAGTAATCATGCAGCACTGTCTGTTATCCCTTCCAGTTGATAAACAGCTGGAAAACAACTACTAATAAGCTACCAGCAACATCAGGAACTGTCTTATCAAATTACTCAATGATTTTTTCAAAATTGTTTCAACTAAGCCAATTTATATCTGTAAAAATGACATTTATAATAGAATTAACATAAAAAATAAATAATTCACACCAAAATTATTAACTTACCCGTACAGATATATCTGCGGTATTGCAAATTTCTGCAAAAATGTTCTCCTCCAGACAGCTACCCCTGCCCCCCTCTTCCCCCAAGAGGCCTGGACTCCAGTATTGGTGCTTCCTTGACATTTGATTGCCAAACTAGACTTTGTTGTTTGTCTTAAATCAAGTCCCACCGTGCATGCACAATGAGCCTTACATTCCACCAAATTTTAATTCAACATTTGCATTATTTGACAATTATTTCTGTTGCTTAAATTATTAATTTGTTTCATGTTAGTTTCTGTGCATTTGGAGGTTTTCTCTTCTCAAATTTGGGCCAATAACATATGTGAGATGAATGCTATTTTCCTCCTTTTTTATATAATAAATTGTATAATGGTGCTCATTATTAAACAATATATTCTCTAACTCACTGTGCGAAGGGAAATCTGTTAATTGTTAAATAAAACAAAGGCAAAAATCATCATCTTGTTTTGTGACTGTGTGGAAATACAAGGTACAAAACTTGTTTGAGAAGTTTTTCAGAAGAAGAAGACTTCATTGAACCCAATGGACTTTTATTTGTACAGACATTTTGTAGTCAGCCTTTCAACAGATAATTCCTCATCTTCTTTTGTACTGTGTCCTTCTGGAATAGTGCCGCTAGTCCTTATTCCAACTCATACAGTGTGGCGGGCACATGAGCTCCCTGATCTTTGTATAGACTGTTATCGATCACATAGCATGCCTAACCACTGCAGCCTTTGGTGGAGAACTTCATTCCATATCAAACATATCGGCCCGGATTTTCCGGGGCCTATGACCATGTACGCACAGCTTCCTGGGTCGTAAGTGCCCCACAAGTTCCGGGTTTCTGCATGCGATGCGCATGCGTGAAAACCCGGAACTTGCGATCAGTCAAGTTTCAGCTTGACAAATTGTATGAATCCAAAGGAAATGGACATTCGCTGGCACAGAGTTGGGCTATTTGCCCAACTACTGCCGAGCGCATGCCCACGAAACTCTTACGCCTGGTAAAAGCGTAAGGGTTTAAATAAATGCTAAAATAAATTTTTTAAAATCATTTTAACATTCAAAAACCTTTAAAATTAGTTTAGGTTATTTTTGGCCCCTTTAAAAACTTTTAAATTTATTTTTCAAAAAATTAAAATTTTGTTTTAAATGTTTAATTAAATTGTATTTTAATTAATTTTAAACATGTGATGATTTATTTTTATTTAGGTTGTGTGAAAATATTTTTTTTACGTGATTCCTATTCTGCTTATGGGGATTCCGTACGTAAATGATTCCAAAAGCATAATGGAATCCCCCTTTTTGATTGGTTGGGCCGGCCCATGTGAACGCAGGGACGTTTGCGAACCACATGCGTCCCTGGGATACGGGGGCCCTTACGCAGGCGTATGCCTGCATGCCCAGGAGCACGAGTCTTCGTAGGTCTGGAGCAATCAGGTAAGCACGGATTTTACTTGCGATTCGGAGGCATTCACCTGCGGGAAGCCTCCGACTGCAATTTCAGGTTCATCAATTTCAGATTGTTCTGCTCAGAAAACTACTAAAGTAAGATTTGAATATTAATCCATATTCAGATCATTTAAATGGATTCTAAAGCTGGAAGATACTGCATTTTGAAATGTCTATCAATTGCTTCCACCAATCATTCAACTGACTGGAAGGCCAGATTACCAGTAAGGCTGTGTGGTTCCTTAGTGTACTTCCCACCTTCACCCTATTGATACTGAATTGGTCATTCGGTTCAACGTCATTCACAGAAATATGACCAATTAGAACTGCAGCTGCATCTGTATCAGACAACGTACAGGTTCTTTATTTAACATATCACTTGGAAAAGTACAGTATTTTTCAGGAGGATCGATATCCAGAGGACACAGATTTAAGGTAATTGGCAAAAGAGCCAGAGGGGAAGTGATGGGTATTTTTTTACACAGTGAGTTATTATGGTCTGGAATGCACTACCTGAAAGGGTGGTGGAAACAAATTCAATAGTAACTTTCAAATGGAATTGAATATTTAAAAAAATGCAGGGCCATGGGGAAAGAGTAGGGGAGTTGGACCAATTAGATAGCTCTACCAGGGAGGCGTGTTGGCCAAGTGGCCTCCTTCTGTGCTGTATGATTCTATGATTCTATTTTGAAGCTGAATAGCAGCATTTTCCTCATTTGGCTGACTTTGTTTTGAAATAATTTGGTGCAACAATTAACAACAACAGTGTGAACATTGTCCCAGAGAAAAGCAAATAAGATCCAGCCTGATTTCTTGATTTCCCCCCTCCCTGCCCTTGATATGAAAGTTGAATTCACAATGTTGTGCTTAGGGGAGAAAATACCAATTTAATCCAACGGGTGCCCACATAGCATGGTGATCTGAACAATTATCCATTACGAAGGACTTTTTTAGTCTACTGGAGGGAAGCTGGGAATTCCACTGCTGTAATCATTCACTAAAAATAATGTCTATCATTCAGGCAGTTTGACTTACGTACCATGCAACTGGCAAAAGTTGAATGGATACTCTTGATAACAATCAGCATCTTTTTTCCTGTGCTATCCATATTGCAATAAACAAGTGCTGTAATTTCATCTTTGGCAGTATTTCATAGGACCAAATTGCTGCCTGTAAAGGTTAGTGTTCCCCTGAGCACTGCTCAGTAATGAATTCCAGTTTCAGCTACATTCTAAATATACTTTAGAAACTAGTACTGTGTCAAATTCCTGTGCCCTATTTTGCAGCGAATATCCATGTACTCTTACTGTGGCCGCGATTGGCGGGTTGGGTGCGGGTCAGGTGGCCGGCGGGTTCCGGTCCCGCCGCCGCTTTCAGCCAGTCAGAAATTGGAATTCTACCTTAATTGCCCTATAGAATCCCTGCGTGCGCGCTGCCCGGCCCAATCAGTGGTTTCAGGTCTGCTGCTCGCCTCTGCTGACGTCTGTCAGCCAGCTTCATTTAAGGGGCCTATGCAGCCTTCTTTCAGTCTTATCCTTTTATGTTGGTTTTCATGCTGCCAACTGCTCCCATGACTACTGCAAGAGCCAAGGCCTCTCCCCACTTTGATGATGACTCCCTCCAAGCTCTTGTGGATGAAGTGAGAGGGCGCCAGGAGGTAATATTCCCATCCTCTGGACAGAGGAAGCCTCCTCAGCAAAGCAAAGCAGCCTGGCTGCAAATTGCTGAGGAGGTCAGCTCCAGATCATTGTGTGCTCGCTCCTGGGTCCAGTGCAGGAAAAGGTTTAATGACCTGGTTCACTCAGGAAAAGTGAGTATAACATCACACTTATACTCAATCTGCTCCCCATCTCCTCTCATCACCAGCACTCTGCATTGTCAACCTACTCCTGCACATCCCACTTTACCCTTACATCCCTTGCACCCTTAACCATCCCTCTCTCTATGTACAGACTCACCCCACTATTCAACTTTGCTGCCCTCACACTCGCTATCACTGTTATGCAATGCCAACAACTAACAACGCACAGGGAGGTCCTTGGTATTGGCACCTCACTCCATCTTTGTCTCTTTCTAAGCATCTATGCTATGGCTTCTCTACATTCACTCCATCGTTCTCACTCAAACTCCACTTGTTGCAGGAAAAGAGAGCCCACAATAATTGGGAGAGGGCTAGGACAGGAGGAGGGCCACCTTCCATTGCCCACATGACCAACGCTGAGGAGGCGGCCCTCGAAATAATCAGAGGTGATGAGGATCTGGAAGTGGGGGATGGGCAGACGGGCGCTGGTGACAGAATAGATTTGCATCTCTCTCATTTACGTTGCATGAGTGACTGATATGGCATCTGATGCTCATACAGATTGAGTTATGATCATCTGCACAATTCAATGTGCATGCAACGTTAATATCACATGTCTAACTCATGCCTTTACTCCCCCACAGGACCATTGAGAGCCCCCCTCCCCACTGTCCAGGAGGAAGAGCGTGAAGACTCCTCAGAGGAAGCTGCAACCTCTGAGGGCGCAGCATCAGCAGTATTAAGCGCACCCAGCACCAGCGCAGATATGCACACCTCGGTGGGACCTTCGCGAGATAGAGTAGTGTTGTCACCTGGTGTATCACAGCTCACAAGTGAGCATTAGCAGATGGTGGAGACAGGGACAGCAGTGGAGAGTCCTCGTCGGAGGCCGCAGGGCGCTCCCAGCTCTGCTCAGCTGCATGTGGACCCTGTGCCTCTGGGGCCATCCAGAAAGAGAGTGGTGCTGGAACTCCAGGAACAGGTGCAGGAGTCTCTGGCAGGTTTTGCATCCAGGGTTACTGCGAGTGTGGAGACGATGTCTAACATGAGCAGTGCCTTTGTGGAGGCAATGGCACATGAACGCACCACCACGGAAAGGATGGCAACCTCCGTGGAAAGGATGGCAACCTCCGTGGAAACGATGGCTACCTCCATGGAAAGGATGGCTATCTCAGTGGAAAGGATGCCTACGGTAGAGGAGAGGATGGCTACGGTCATGGAGGAAATAAGTCGCCAGAGTCAGGAAGACATGGTGAATGTTCAGAATAGATTGACATCTCTGGAGGAGCGATGGTCAGCTACTGAGCAGAGAAACCAGAGCTTCATGGAAGTCCTTTTGAAGAGGACTGCCAGTGCAGATACGGGTCCTCATGGCCCCCCTGGTGTGCAGCAAGGTGCTGTCCAGCCATTTGCTGGCACTGAAGTGGGGCTGACCCATGAGAGGGATGTTGGTGGCAGGCAACAAGGAAGTGTGGGCTCCTCTCCAAGCGCTCACACTCCCATGCCATTGCGTAACCATCGGTCAGAGCCCCAACTGAGATGGGCGTCTCAGCCCCTGCACAGCCGCAGGAGGAGCAGACTGTTGGCGAGCCCTCACAGGCTCGCAAACCCAGAGGATGCCCACCAAAAGTGTTGAAGCAGGAGCAGCATGAAAGTGAGCAAGGTGCCTCCACATCTGCTGAAGCCACAGGGGAAGCACCGCGTAGAAGCACGCATAAGAGGAAGATAAAGCACAATTAGTCACAAGGGTAATCACTTGGGTGTTCTGTTCTGTTGTCTTTTGTTGTGTTTAATTTTTGGCATTGTCATCCTTTTGTGTATGTATAAAACAAAAGTCATGGCAAACAGTTGAAGGTCTGGCCTCTGTGTTCTGGGAAATGGAAGTTGCACATTGAGGGCTCAGGGTGACTTGCATTTGTAATGATGGTGGTGAGAGTGATAGGAACCCACAGGTTCTTGTCCATTGTGTATGGTGTGATAAGAAGGTGCCAGCCACATGTGTTTGATTCGTCTACCTAAGGTAATCTGGCAAAGATTAGTGCATCCCTTGCATCAGGGCAGCAATGTGATCACATGCTGCTGGAGCTGGCTCATCCACCTCCGCAAGGTCTTCCTCCTCCTCATCCTCCTTCTCATCTGAGCAGGCTATGCGCTGAGCCACTTGTTCCTCAGGCAGCTGCAAGCCACGCTGCTGTGCGATGTTATGCAGTGCACAGCAGACCACGACGATTCTGGAGACCCTGGCTGGTGAGTACTGTAGGGCTCCACCTGATCTGTCAAGGCATCTGAATCACATTTTGAGCAAGCCGATGGTTTGCTCGATGATGGCTCTGGTGGAAATGTGGCTGGCATTGTAGCGCTCCTCTGCTTCGTTTGATGGCCTCCTCAACGGCGTCATTAGCCACGTCTTCAGGGGATAGCCCTTGTCTCCAAGTAGCCATCCGGAAAGTTGGGTTGGCGGATTGAAGAGCGGAGGCACAGTAGACTGCCGCAGGCTTAACAGGTCATGGCAACTGCCAGGTTACTTTGCGCAAACATGCATAATGTTCTTCCTGTGGTTACACACCAGCTGGACGTTAAGGGAGTGGAAGCCCTTGCGGTTGACAAATACAGCTGGGCTGTGATGGGGTGCCCTAATGGCCACATGTGTGCAGTCTACGACGTCCTGCACCCTTGGCAAGCCTGCCAGCTTTGCAAAGCCAACCGTACACTTGCCTCATCCGTGGAGAAGTGAATGTAATTGTGCACCTTTGCAAAGAGGGCGTCGGTAACCTGCGTGATGCAAGTGTTTGCGGACGACTGGGAGATGTCTGCTGATGAGCCCTGGAAGGACCCTGAAGCAAAAAAATTGAGGGCGGTGGTGACTTTGCCAGCCACTGGTAAGGGGTATCCACCCACTTCTCTGGGCTCCAGGTGTTGCTGCAGCATTGCGCAGATGTCACCCACTACCTCTCCCAAAAGTCTCAGCCTCCTTTGGCACTGCTGCTCAGTCATGTTGAGGAAGCTCATCCTCTGCCTGTAAACCCTGTGTTGGGGGTATCTCCTGTGGCGAGGTGCAGCCCTGTGCTGACGCCCTCTGCCCTGTGCAGCATCAGGTGGGTGAGGAGGAGGTTGGCGCTCCTGTTGTTGCTGCTGCTGTTGTGCCTGGTTCTGCTGTTGCCACGGCTGTTCTTCCTCCCAATCTGAGGACCAGGATGACAGGGTATAAATGGTTCCCATGCTGCTGGTAGGTATGTCAGTTGAGGAATAGAAGTTATACGTGCTCAGTCAATGTGGGGAGAGGGTTTTCCCAGGAGGTCACAGTGGAGATGGATCTCAGCTTCACCACTTACAAGCTCAGTAGACCTGCAAAAAAAGTGTTCCAACACCTGAAAAAATGAAGTTCTGTCATCTGTAAGTGAGCCATGTTAGAGCTCCGCTTTTATGCTGGAGCTGCAGCTGTCAAGCTGTTAACTGCCTTAAGGGCCTCTCCCGCCGCTTGGTGGCAGGACTGATTGGGACTTCCACAGCTGGCACTTGGGAAAATTGTTTGGAGGTGGGTTGACGGTGGGATCGCAACCCGCCGTCAATCAAAAAGATTTTAACCTCTGACCCGCCTCCAAACCCGCCCTCTGAGAGCCGATAAAATCGCGGCCTATGTCTCCCCTTCCAGTCTATTTGGGGTGGGAGGGAGAAACAAGTTGTCATTCACTGCAGTGGATTGCATTGGCTGGCTCTGTAGCTGTGGCTATGGAATTGTGCCCTAGCAAACTGTTTCTTTTCTTTGTGTGAATTTGGGCAATAGAAAATGCTGGCAATATACAGCAGCTGCATCAGTATCTGAAAAGAGAAACAACAGGTTAGCATTTTGGGTAACAAACCTTGGCCCTGAAACTTTTACCTGTCTTTGCTCTATTGAGATGCTAATGTCTCTGCTGTGCAATTATACCATTTTCTGCTTTTATTTCAGATTTCCAGCATTTACAGTTTATAACTATACTGAATGTGGACATGCCTCTTCTAATTCACAGTCAGTACAATCCAGTTTACATTATCTATCCATCTATCTTGCCATACTTTTTGTGTCAACTGTTTCCACTATAAATTTCCATGTCCACATTTATAATGATGTGGAGATGCCGGCGTTGGACTGGGGTGGACAAAAATGAGAAGTCGCACAACACCAGGTTATAGTCCAACAGATTTATTTAATTTTACAAGCTTTCGGAGCAGTTCGCTCCTTCGTCAGGTAAGTTTAGCAGTGAGAGAATCTCCCAGAATTCACAATTTAAACACAGACAAAATATATTCAAATCTTTCCTACATCAAAGAGCATAGCCAAGACAATGAGATGTGTCCCAGGGGGTCCAACGTGTCAAACCACCTGCTGGCTGCATATCCTGTCAATCTGTGTAGGTTCTTGTGTTAGCCTTTTTTAAAAAAAAAAACACCTGGGAAGACCGGCCATGATGTCAAGTCACGTTCTGTATCGTGACATGAACCCGATATCGCGATTGAGGCCATCCTCATGAGTGCGGAACTTGGCTATCAGTTTCTGCTCTATGATTTTGCGCTGTCGTGTATCTCGAAGGCCGCCTTGGAGAACGCTTACCCGCATATCCGAGGCTGAATGCCCCTGGCTGCTGAAGTGTTCCCCGACTGGGAGGCAACCCTCCTGCCTGGCGATTGTTGCGCGGTGTCCGTTCATACGTTGTCTCAGTGTCTGCATGGTCTCGCCGATGTACCATGCTCTGGAGCATCCTTTACTGCAACGTATCAGGTAGACAACGTTGGCCGAGTCACATGAGTATGTACCGTGTACCTGGTGGGTAGTGTCCTCACGTGTGATGATGGTATCTGTGTCCATGATTTGGCATGTCTTGCAGAGGTTGCCATGGTAGGGTTGTGTGGTGTCTTGGTTGCTGTTCGCCTGAAAGATGGGTAATCTGCTGCGAACGATGGTACTTTTGAGGTTAGGCGGCTGCTTGAAGGCGAGTAGTGGAGGCGTGGGGATGGCCTTAGCAGCAGCAGATTACCCATCTTTCAGGCGAACAGCAACCAAGACACCACACAACCCTGCCATGGCAACCTCTGCAAGACATGCCAAATCATGGACACAGATACCATCATCACACGTGAGGACACTACCCACCAGGTACACGGTACATACTCATGTGACTCGGCCAACGTTGTCTACCTGATACGTTGCAGTAAAGGATGCTCCAGAGCATGGTACATCGGCGAGACCATGCAGACACTGAGACAACGTATGAACGGACACCGCGCAACAATCGCCAGGCAGGAGGGTTGCCTCCCAGTCGGGGAACACTTCAGCAGCCAGGGGCATTCAGCCTCGGATATGCGGGTAAGCGTTCTCCAAGGCGGCCTTCGAGATACACGACAGCGCAAAATCATAGAGCAGAAACTGATAGCCAAGTTCCGCACTCATGAGGATGGCCTCAATCGCGATATCGGGTTCATGTCACGATACAGAACGTGACTTGACATCATGGCCGGTCTTCCCAGGTGTTTTTTTTTTAAAAAAAGGCTAACACAAGAACCTACACAGATTGACAGGATATGCAGCCAGCAGGTGGTTTGACACGTTGGACCCCCTGGGACACATCTCATTGTCTTGGCTATGCTCTTTGATGTAGGAAAGATTTGAATATATTTTGTCTGTGTTTAAATTGTGAATTCTGGGAGATTCTCTCACTGCTAAACTTACCTGACGAAGGAGCGAACTGCTCCGAAAGCTTGTAAAATTAAATAAATCTGTTGGACTATAACCTGGTGTTGTGCGACTTCTCATTTTTGTCCACATTTATAATGGAAAACACCTCTGTAAACTCGTCACTCTGAATCTGGCTATTGGGTTCCCACAATTCGCACAAAACACCTTCTGTATTTCAATATATAGAATAGTTCCTACAACCTCATTGAAACCTAAACAACTTCGACAGGAGGCTTTATGTGACATTCTAGTCTTTCTCTTGAATATTCTAAACCAGGAAATGTATACAGGAATCCCGCCCCAACCGTGGTTTTGCCATACGCGGATTTCAAGTATACACGGTTTCCTCTCTGCGACAACTTTTGCCAACCGCGGCAGTGAATTTTGCGTATACGCGGTTTTTAATTTAGGATTAAGGTAAATAACATGATTTTATTGCTTTTATATTCTTTTTTATTGTGTTATTTGAACATTTATACTGTATTTGCCAACCACGGTTTTACTAACCACGGGGGTTTTCAGGGATGTATTCCCCGCGGTTGGGGAGGGATTACTGTTTTTGCATCATTGAGGAAACATGCCTACATAACATATATAAAGCAAAAGAAAATACATAATAAACATTAAAGATAAACCTAACTTTTAATTTATGACCAAGGATAAAAGTATGTTTATGCAGTTTGAACAACTACCACTGTCAATGTCTATGGGAGATTTTGGAAAAGTTGAATTCAGCCTGTTTGCAAAGTCAAACCTATTCAGATCCTATATAAGGTAGCAAACACTTCCCCAAATTCAGTTTAATAAAGACCTAAATTGCTGAATTAAAATTAACTTGAGTGAATCAGTTTAGTATTATAGATGGCCTTTATCATTGTCAAATAGTTCACATTGCCATAGACTGTGATGAGGTTAAATATACCAAAGGATTTGGAAGGATTAAAGAAGGTGAGCCTACGTTTACTGCAATGTGTCCCCATATTAGCCTGGCCCGATCCTATCTTTGCTGTTTATAGAATGGACTTTATAGTCGCTCTTAACAACATCTCATATTTGTCCATTGTGACGAGCTTTCCTCTTTGTAACCTTTGTTCATTCAGAATTATTGATTTACAGAATCTACATGTGTGGTTTTCTTAACAGAGTTATATCAATTATTCTCTTTCTGCTGGTGCTAACTGTAAGCAGTGATATTATTACAAAAAGGAGACAATCATTATTCTAATACCTGGTTTCAAATCAATTACATCAGTAGCCAATCAATTAACTGATACATTAATTTATAGAAACTACCGATACTGGAAATCCTAGCTGCTAATACTAGATGCTTTCAAATGGCAGTTTATTTATTAGGTTTCTGCCAAATATACTTCAGCGAATACCATTATGATTAAGTATAAATTTTGATTGAAAATTTTATTTTTCACATTTGGAAGTTTGATTGAATAAAATAAAATCAATTTAAGGGAACAACCAAAGTGCTGTGTCAAATCATTGTAATGCTTGCAAAATGAGGCTGCATTGGAACCTTTTCACAATAATTGTTCTGGCAGCATGACACCTCAACAAGGCTGGGTAAACACAGCGTGAATGAAAAATAAAATCAGAATTTCAGTGCTGTTTTGCTCTTCAGATGTACTTTTCTGAAAAAATTTAAAGAACATGCAGGCTAAGACAAGTGGATTTCAGAGTAAGAGTGCATTTATGTATTGGTTTTAGCATCACAGCACTTACGTCGGTGCATAAACAGAGTGTGGAGCCTATGATCGCAAAGTGGATCAAAACTGGAGCTCCCAAAGTGATTCCACAACTAAAATGTGGGGCTCAGAATTTGCTGGGTCAATATTCAGGAAGTTAAAGGCACACGCTGTAATTGATGTGTAAAGAACCCAGCAATTTGCAGCAAGGAAGAGATATGCCATGAGTTGCAAATTACCACAAATTGCTGGATGATTTGCACCACTCCGCCGTTAGCCTCGCGTAAACGAGAGCTTGCCATCAACCTCCCTGAGAGTATCATGAAGTTGCGGCATTTGCTCTCTTAAAACAAATTAAACTTGCCACAGAAAGTTAGGGCTGGTACTTAACGACATAAGGACCCTTTGAATGACGAAATTTAGGTTCCTGCAATGCCACTCAGCCTCAGAGGCCAAGAAAGGGAACAATTATAACCGTGGAGTTTCATTCCTGCAGGTAGTAAATTGTTTTTAAATTTAAGTTTAAAATTTTTTTTCTTACTTTTCCTTTCTGTTTCTTTTTTTTCTCTCTCTATTAATCCAATCTTTCTTTCCTTCTCTTTATTTGTCTTTCTGTATCTAATTCTGACTCTAATTCATCCTATTTTGTTCTCCGTTGCTCCTCTGGTTCTTTCTCTATCGTTAAATCTCATTGGGTAAGCATATAGACTGTTGGTCCCATCATTCACCAAGGTCCCAGATGCTTCCTTAAAGTCTAACTAACGGCATACGCCGTGAGATGCAAATGGGGAACTCGGCTGCAGCAAATTCTGGGCCAATAGACTGCAGTTAAGGTTCAAAAGTGCCAGCGAGGGCACAGAAAGGCCAGATTACCAGAATGGTTCTGTGGCTCATTAAGAAATTTAAAGAAAGAAATTTAAGGAAAAATAATTTCATTCTCTACGGATTTATTTAAAAAAAGCTGCTGCAGTACCTGATAGTTCAGTGGGTAATTGCACTTTATGGTGTGATGCTGAGCCATACAATCTAGGAAGGCTATAATCTGGCCAATGTGGGCAAGCAGACCTTTATTGATCCTAATCTGTACTGTCAGTACATCTCAGTCATGGTGATGGTGGAAGTGCACAATTAGCATGAATGTCCCTAGGCTAGGGAGGGGAAAAATTGGATACAGCACGCAACTGCTAACCAGTGATGCCTGCAGTAAGTGATTGAGGCAGCTGCTAGGTGAGAACAGGGTCAAGCTCAGATGTGGTAGGCCCACAGTTGAATTGTTCCATATCACTCAATGTTTTTGATCGTAATTAAAGAATGGACATTTGGGTAGGTACAAGAGGGTTGTCACTCCTAGAACCATAGCAAAATGAATTTCTGCCTTCAGGAGTAGAGGGATAAGGAGAAGAAAAATTGAAGGGAACATTCCTGATTTCTAGAAATGATTAGGACAAGGACCACTGATTTAATTGTCATAATATTACCACTCAACAGGGCAAATGTTGTGTTCCACATGGTGAAAGCTTTAATATTTAAATGCACATTAATGTGAGTTTAATAAATGCAAGCATGATTCCCTGATTTTCTCAAAATGGCCAATGAGGGCTTGGCCATTTCGGTGTAGATAGCAAGTGACTGCTTAAAGGGAATTTTTTGGATGTTCCTCTCTTTTTGTGCTCTTTTGGGGAGGAAGAAGAGAATGCAAGGGAGAATGCGAGAAAAGTGCAATTGAACCAGAAGTGGACTGCTCTTATCTCCCACAGCCATGTCTACAGACCTAATTGAAACTATCTGCGAATGCCCTAGGAAAAGTACTTTTGGAGGCTTTAATTCACTAGCGAGGCAGTGACAGAGTTCTGCCATCTACTAGGAGCTAACCTGCAAACAACCTTCTCAACAGAGACAACACTATCAGAAGCAATTAAGATCACCACAGATCTGAACTTTGGTGCAGGAGACATCAGCAACATCAGTCAATCTGCAGCGCATAGATTCATTAAGCAGATCGCTGATGCATTGTTGGCCAAGCTAATGCCTTTATCACTTTCATCCTGAAAAACTGGCAGCAGAATGAGAGGGCATTGTAATTTCTCTGTATTGCTGCATTCCACAAATTCCAGGGCATTGCTGACAGTACCCATTTGTCTCTTTGACCCCTATACACAATCCCATGGCCTTCTTGAACTGCAAGGGGTTCTACTCCATCAATGTCTAGATGGTTAATATTCAGCTACACAGGATCCTTCCCAGGCAGCAGTTATGATGCCTTCATTTTAAGATGATCTTGCATGCCTGAACTATTTAAAGGGAAGGCAGTCTATAAGAATGATTCCTAGGAAGCCGAGGCTACCCTCTATAGTTCTGGCTTATAACACCAGATATCTATAAACAGCAGGTTGATGAAGAGATGATGAACCCCATGGAGTCACTAGGATTATTATCAAACACACTATAGGTATCTTGAAGTAACACTTTGGATGCCTAGACAGATCAAGGGGCATCTTAGAATACAGCCCATCAGGATCTCCAAAATTAGCATAATCTGCTGCTTGCTGCACAATAAAGAGAGGCCTAACAATAGACCAAGTTGAAGAGGAGGAGAATATGGCCCACCTGCAGCCAAAAGCAGAGCAAGACCATGATATTGAGCCAAATAATATCCTTGCTGAAATACCTTTGTAGGCAGCAAAGTTATGTGCCAACCTTCGATAGATGAGACCTTCAGCTAAATGTCACATTTGGCCAATGCATTAACAGTTCTTTTCACCTGTGCTCATTGCAGTAGCACAGTACACCTACCCCAAAATTGTTGCTGCACTAAATTGACTAATATGGATATCAACCCTTTGATCTGCTATTACCTTATTCTGTACCATCAGTAGGAAACTCTCTGGGTATAAGAACATAATGGCCCAGAAATTAAACATGGATGGTTCCCGCGGGGGTAAGGATTCCCCGCGATATCGCACTCCGTGCCTACCTTTTTGTTTGGGGCCCACACGAACTTTAGTTTCAGAGCCTCTTCTTGTTGCAACCACGCAGTGTGTGCGTATCCCAGAGGCGCAATTAGTTCGTGCGAGCTCTGGGATCACGTGATTCAGTTAGAGCCAATGGCAGCACACCATCTTTCATTCATAGTTTTGATGGCAAGAGCTGTCAAAGCTATGAATACTACAAACCCCCAAAAGAACAGCTAAACCTCAATTAAATTTTAAAAAAAGCCATCACATTAATAAAATAAGTATAGTTAAATAAATTAACCACTTTAAACAAAAAATTAAATTTTTGAAAAAATTTAAAATCTTTTTAAAAGTTATAAAAATAACCTTTCTTTAAAGTCTCTAAAAAAGATAAACCTGTTGAAAAAATTTTAAATAACACTTAATTAACTACTTACCTTGTTAAAAGGGGGTCCTATGCCTGCTTTCTTTATGTGTAAAATCTTCACCACTTACCTGCGCGTTCAAAGCTGAAAAAAAAACGAAGTGCACTGCGTGCGTACAGCCTGTAGTGCGCACGCGGTTCACTTAGGAACCGCCCCCTTTGCAATTCACGAAGTGCCGGTTTCCCGCGCATGCGCAGTGCATGCAGGAAACCGGCAATTCGGGATCTAATACGCGAGAGTACACAGTGCGTACTCTCGCGTATTAGGTTTAATTTTCGGGCCAATAAGAACATAAGAATTAGGAGCAGGAGTAGGCCATATGCCCCTCGAGCCTGCTCCGCCATTCAATAAGATCATGGCTGATCTTCGACCTCAACTCCACTTTCTCTCTTGGTCCCCATATTCCTTGATTCCCCTAGAGTCCAAAAATCTATATATCTCAGCCTTGAATATACTCAATGACTCAGCATCCACAGCCCTTTGGGGTAGATAATTCCAAAGATTCACAACCCTCTGAGTGAAGAAATTCCTCCTCATTTCAGTCTTAAATGGCCGACCCCTTATCCTGAGACTATGGGGGAGAAATTCGTTTTAGCCAGGAAAGTGGAGCTAATGGCCGCTGAAAATGGCTGCAAAGCTAACGGGGCAAAATTTGTTTGGGGGTTGGAGATTGTTGGCGCAGCGCTTACCTGCCATGTAATGCTGTCCTGGTGGCATTGCTGGAGACATCCGAGGTGAAGTTTGTGTGCAGGTGCAGTGTTGCAGCTTCCCACAGCCTCTGCAAGTGACGCTGTGGAACTCGCAAGGAATTGTGGACAATGAAGAGGTCTGAGAATTAAAGGGGCCTTGCATACTGAAGCAATACAAATTAAAATGAAGTGAAACATTGCAGTTTTCAGCCCTATCTGCCTTAAAAAAAAATATTTAACATTAAAAAGAAGTCCCAAATGTGAATATTCAGCTCTTAAAGCTGAATTCCCTTCCTAACCTCAAAAAATCGGAAAAAATGCCTCAGCACTAACACAAATGGCTCAGTAAGCCAGGGAAAGGGCACCCAGGGTCTCGCACGCAGCGCTCCAGCTTTGTGCAGGGGGTCAGCACTGCAAGACAGGGCCTCTACTCACAGGGGCCAGGAGGCCCTCCACAAAGAACATCACCAAGGCCATCACTGCCAGCAGTGTCACCCCCACCACCTAGCTCCAGTGCCCAAAGAGGATTCATGACCTCAGACCACTGGTCAAGGTCAGTGAATGCATCTTCAAAAGCCGTCTCCTACCAACTGCACCACTAGCCTCACACACTTCTCAATGCACGACCCCCACCCCCAATCACTCACCTACCTACCAACAATCTGCACCAATCACGAGGCACATCTCCCATTCCTAGCCTCACCTCACCCCCTTGGAGGAAACGGTGCTGGCCATTCTTGGCAGGGGCATGGCTGAGCCTTTGGCCAGCGGCGAGGCTGAAAAGATAAAAGATGCTGGTATCCTCATAATTTATCCTCCTTCTGGCATACACCTCTTGCTTTCCTGCTCTTCCCTCACCACAACTCCACCCTTGTGCCTTCCTCATTTCACACACCAAAGGAATGCAGCCTGCCCAACCAGTGTGTGACCAAGAAGAGGGAGAGGAGAGTGAAGAAGAAGATTGATTTGACACTCCCAGCCACCAGCTCCTCAAGTTCAACTAGCAAGGCTATTTGCAGTGTACCCCACTGAAAGTCAGCAGCCTTCCACCAGCCATGCTGCAGCTACTGGGGTAGCACTGCGTTACGTCAGTAGGATAGGCAAAGGCACACGCAAGACAGTCATTAAGAGAATGCATTAGGGCGATGAGTTGATTTCTTGATGTCGTATCGGATGGATGGATGTATAAAGTTGGATTGGAAGGTTTGCTTTGTGGTGGCTTTTATTTCAGCATCGTGGCCAAGAGGCCACTGTGATGGTCAGAAACAGAGGGAAGGTAAGGTGTGGGACAAATGTTGAAAGGGTAATTGGGGTTTTGGTCACTGGGACTGCAGGCGGATGATTCCATCCCGTATATCCCGGCCACAAAGGGGCTGTCTGGGTTGCATCCTTCCTTTTGCTTCCTCCTCTTTGGCTTTTTACTCTTCTGTGTCTTCCTCTTTCCTTTGCAAGTGGATGCTGTAAATTACAGCATAAAATTCTGGAAATACTCAGCCGGTCAGGCAGCATCTCGACCTGAGATGTGAACTCTGTTTCTCTCTCCACGAATGTTGCCTGACCTGCTGAGTATTTGAAGCATTTTCTGTCTTCTCAGAGGCCTTCCTTTACCATACGAGGCCTTGCAAGCATCCAGCAGTACTCCCGACACACTTCAAAAACTTTTAACATCTATTGCAGCAAGCTACTACTTCAATAAAAAATTTTAAAAACAGTCCAAAAGCTTAAATTCAAACTTACCTGAAGGATGTGTGTGTCCCTTTAAAAGGTGCTGACATCACCACTGTCAGCCTGTCGGCATAAGTATGCAGAGTAGGCAGACCGTGACGTCAATCAGCGAGCAACGTTGATTTGAAGCCAACGTTGCTATTTTGGAGCTCAACGCTCCAGCTAACGCCCTCTCTTAAGGTTACATAGCTGAACACGCATTCAACAGCAGGAAGGACCACCCCACCAGCACTATTTCAAGGGATCATCACCTACTTGCAGGTTAGTTGCTGTTTGATTCCTACTAGCTGTTGCTGAGATTTTAGAAGTGTTTGGTGGTTTGTACAGTTATTTCAAGTTGCTAAAGTCTACAGAGAGTGGTGTGGCAGGTGCTGAATGACTTTGTCCTGACTTCAAGGATTCTGCACAGATCACTTGCTCCAAGACGTGGGTGCACTAGTAGGCATTCCACTTGGCCTGCAGCATGACAGGAAGAGTGAGCAGAGTCGACACAAAACAGGACAAGCTGCTGGAAGAGGGAGGAGGAGGAGGGGGAGAAGGGCTCTCAGCAGGAGGCCATATCCGCCCAAGGTGTTCAGGGAGGAATTCTCCTACCTGAATCTCAGTGAGGAACAGTGTGTCAGATGTCTGCACTTCACCAAGGATGTCTTCACTGAAATCTGCCACCTGCTGCAGCCACAACTGCAGCCTCAGAGCAGGGCAAGGACCGACCGCATTGCCAGTGGCTGTGAAGGTCACGGTGGCCATGACCTTTTATGCGTGGGCTCCTTCCAGGCTGGAGCAGGAGATATTTGCAGCATCTCCCAATTTGCCCTCCACTGTTGCATAAGGGTGGTAACTGAGGCTCTGAATTTGAAGAGAGCTGAATACATTTCCTTCTCTCTGGCTAGAGAACAGCAGACGGAGCAAATACATGGCTTCACGAGGATTGCAGGCTTCCCCATGGTGCAGGGTGCCATCGACTGCACGCACATCACTTTGCGGGCGCTGCATATCAACTCTGAGATGTACCACAACTGAAAGGGATTCCACTCCCTCAATGTCCAGCTGGTGTGCGACCATACTCATCAAATCATGCAGGTGAATGCCTGATATCCTGGCAGCAGTCATATTGTCTTTATTCTGTGGCAGTCCGCTGTCCCAGCTGCATTTGAGCTACCACGACAAACCAGAGGGTGGCTACTGCGAGACAGGGCTATCCGTTAACAACATGGCTCATGACTCCAGTGCGCAGCCCATGCACATGTGGGCAGCATTCATACGATGAAAGACATGCTGCCACATGAAATATCATCGAGTAGAAAACTGGCATGCTGAAGCAATGCTTACGCTACCTGGATCGCTCTGGAGGAGCCTTGCAGTACTTGGCAGAGCGGGTGTCGAGTTCTGTGGTGGTCTGCTGCATGCTGCACAACCTCACCATCATGAGGGAACAGCCCTTGCTACCAGCCATACGGTGACCAGCTGAGAAGCAGGAGGAGGAGGAGAAAGAGGAGGAGGAGGCAACCCAGACAGCCCCTTTCTGGCCGGGCTATCCGTAACCGACTCATCTGACTGCGATACCAGTAAACACAACCCCAAGTCCCCATTCACCAACAGTCCCACATCTTACCTTCCCTCTGTACCTGACCGTCACAGGATCCGCTTGGCAACAAAGCAAAGATAAAAACCAACACAAAATAAAAATTTTAAACCAAATTTATGTATTAAATCATGCCATATTGCATACAAACGTCAACTAATCACCCCTGTGCATTTCATTTGTGCTGGTCTTCAGAGTGCTTTGCCTGTCCTCGTGCTCCTATGCAGTGCTACCCCAGTGGCTGCCGCATTGCTGGTGGAAGGCTGCTGACTTGCAATGGAGAAGACTGCAGATAGCCTTGGATGCCGACCTCGAGCAGCTCTGGAACTAGGAGTCCCTGCTTCGGACCGCACCATCTCGGCATGGGCGGCAGCAGTCTGGGCTGGCTGGCTGACAGACAACAGCAAGGGCACTGGTGCAGTGGCAGGGGTGGGAGGATGAATGCTGTCATCCTGAGAGAGGACAGCAGGTTTATACTCCATGGAACCACTGCCACTCCCCCAGGGCGGCGCCTCAGCAATCCTACTAATCTGTTGGAGGACAGATTGCTGCACTGCTGTGACACCCTGCAAGCCACTTTGAACACTGGTAAACGCAGCCACGATGGCAGCAGTCTGAGCTTACGTGGCAGCACCCACACGTTGGGTGGCTTTTGCTTGTGCTGTAATGGAAGCTGAGACATCGGCCATCATGGTTGGGTCAACAAGTGTGTCAATGGAGTTGTCCATCACTTCCATGCTGGAAAGGATGTGCTCCAAGCCCTGTGCAAATCCCTGTGCCAATTTGGTGCCGGACTCCGCCATGCTCTTGACGTTGCATACAAGCTTTCTGGCAGGCCTGCCACTGCACCAAGCATTTCATTCTGCATACCCATCAGCCTTCTTCTGTAGCCTGCCCCATAGAACTGCTCATCCAAGTCCTCTGTAGCAGAAATTGTGTGCGATCTCGCCCTCCAAGGAGCTGGCACCTGTGCTACCCTTGTCCCCTGCCCTGGCTGCAGGACAGTCGTGCCCGGTGTCACACCACTTGCAGATCCCATTGTAGCTTTTGAAAGCTTTTTAGAATAATTTGTCCGTGACTACACAAACCACTCCAGGTACAGGTATATTGGGGGAGAAATTCGGTATCGCCCCGTTTGGGGCGCGATTATCAGCCGGGCGTAAAGTTTAGCGTCTGGCGCTAATTATCGCCACCGACAGCAAACTTGGCTTTTATCGCCCCTGGAGGTGATTGGAGCGCTAAATCAGGCACTACACACCTCTCTTAAGGCTCTAACACCGAGGAGCGAGGCGCTACCTCAGAGCGCTGGCGAAGCTCATGTGATGTCAGTCAGCAATGGAACACAGACACACTGGCGCCAGCCAGTTCTTAAAGGGGAGGGTCGATCTTGCTCTCCATCCACACCCTGCTCATTGCAGCCTTGAATCTCGACCTGGAGAGACCTGTACATCCAATCTGCTGGAAAGAATAATGGAGAGGCCATGGGAAAGAGCTCAGAGTGCAGCCCCCATAATCTCTTCTATATCGATGCAAGGAAGGTCAAATCAAAGTGAACCTGCAAAATGCTGCTCAGTACTCAAAACTCCTTCACACAGCATTGAATCTCTCCAGAAGTCTCTCACTCTCTCTCTCAGAATGCGTGGTGCAAAAATGTCACCGACAAAAAAAGGCAGGAAGCGGTCAACTTTAAATAGCACTCCCACAGTCCCTTCCCGACTGCAAAACGCTCCCCTCAACCTGTCGTTGCTAGCGGCAGGCGGTAAGGCAGGGGCGCCACTCAATATCCAGTCCGAGGCGCTACCGTGGCGTTGCACGCTCGACTGACGTCACGATCTGCGGGCGCAGGACCCCAGTGATGTCCTGGGGCTGAGATAATTGACCACCAACAATCACAACCATCTTCCTTTGTGCTACGTATGACTCCAGCCAGTGGAGCGTTTTCCCCATGATTCCCATTGACTTCAATTTTACTAGGGCTCCTTGATGCTACACTCGGTGAAATGCTGCCTTGATGTCAAGGGCAGTCACTCTCACCTCACCTCTGGAATTCAGCTCTTTTGTCCATGTTTGGACCAAGGCTGTAATGAGGTCTGGAGCCAAGTGGTCTTGGCAGAACCCAAACTGAGCATCGGTGAGCAGGTTATTGGTGAGTAAGTGCCACTTGATAGCACTGTTGATGACACCTTCCATCACTTTGCTGATGATTGAGAGTAGACTGATGGAGTGGTCATTGGCCGGATTGGATTTGTCCTGCTTTTTGTGGACAGGACGTACCTGGGCAGTTTTCCACATTGTCGGGTAGATGTCAGTGTTGTAGCTGTACTGGAACAGCTTGGCTAGAGGCGTGGCTAGTTCTGGAGCACAAGTCTTCAGCACGACAGCCGGGATGTTGTCGGGGCCCATAGACTTTGCTGTATCCAGTGCGCTGAGCCGTTTCTTGATATCACGTGGAGTGAATCGAATTGGCTGAAGACTGGCTTCTGTGATGGTGGGGACGTCAGGAGGAGGCCGATATGGATCATCCACTCAGCACTTCTGGCTGAAGATGGTTGCAAATGCTTCAGCCTTGTCTTTTGCATTCGCTTGCTGGGCTCTGCCATTATTGAGAATGTGGATCTTCATTGAGCCTCCTCCTCCCGTTAGTTGTTTAATTGTCCACCACCATTCATGACTGGATGTAGTAGGACTGCAGAGCTTTGATCTGATCCGTTGATTGTGGGATCGCTTAGCTCTGTCTATAGAATGTGCTTTCTCTGTTTAGCATGCATGTAGTCCTGTGTTGCAGCTTCCCCAGGTTGGCACCTCATATTTAGGTACGCCTGGTGCTGCTCCTGGCATGCTCTTCTGCACTCCTCATTGAGCCACGTTTGGTTCCCTGGCTTGATGGTAATGGTAGAGTGAGGGATATGCCGAGCGATAAGGTTACAGTTTGTGGTGGAATACAATTCTGCTGCTGCTGATGGCCTGTAGTGCCTCATAGATGCCTAGTTTTGAGCTGCTAGATCTGTTCTGAATCTATCCCATTTAGGACGGTGGTAGTGCCACCCAACACGATCGAAAGTGTCGTCAGTGTGAAGATGAGTCTTCGTCTCCACAAGGTGGTCACTGCTACTAATGCTGTCATGGACAGATGCATCTGCGACAGGTAGATTGGTGAGGACGAGGTCAAGTAGGTTTTTCCCTCATGTTGGTTCTCTCACCACCTGCTGCAGTCCTAGTCTGGCAGCTATGTCCTTTAGGACTTGGCCAGCTCACTCAGTAGTGGTGCTACCGAGCCACTCTTGGTGATAGACATTGAAGTCCCCCACCCAGAGTACATTCTCTGCCCTTGCTACCCTCACTGCTTCTTCCAAGTGGTGTTCAACATGGAGGAGTACTGATTCATCAGCTGAGGGAGGGCGGTAGATGGTAATCAGCAGGTTTGCTTGCCCATGCTTGACCTGAAGGCATGAGACTTCATGGGGTCCAGAGTCACTCCCTCATGACTGTATACCACTGTATCGCCACCTCTGATGTTGGGACAGGACATACCCAGGGATGGTGATGGAGGAGTCTGGGACATTGGATGAAAGTTATGATTCTGTGAGTATGATTATGTCAGGCTGTTTCTTGACTAGTCTGTGTGACAGCTCTCCCAATTTTGACACAAGTCCCCAGATGTTAGTGAAGACTTTGCAGTGTCAACTGGGCTAGGTGTGCCGTTGTTTTGTCCGAAGTTGGTGCTGAAGTTGATGCCCGGTTGTCCGTCCGGTTTTATTCTTATTGTTGTTTTCTGTAGCAGTTTGTTACAACTGAGTGGCTTGCTAGACCATTTCAAAGAGCAGTTAAGAGTCAACCACATTGCTGTGGGTCTGGAGTCACATATAGGCCAGATCTCCACCACTGCCTGGCCAGGTAGCATTACTTGGGTATTTAAAAGGAGAAAGGCACATGAGTAGGGTTGTGGTGAGGTGGGGGAAAGCAAGAGGTGCGTGCTTACACCATCCGTAGCTTGTAAATTAGAAGAGATTTTGGGATAAGGGGGAAGTGGGATGGGAGAAGGAGGATTAGGTATGAGGATACCATCATCTTTGATTGTTTCAGCCCTACCACTGGCCACAGGCTCAGCGATGGCTGCTCCAATGATGGCGAGCACCATCTCCTCCATTGCGGTCAGGTCATGCAGCTGTGCCTGTCCCCTATGGTTAGCTCCTGCTGTCATCAGTTATGCGCCAACTTGTCCTACAAGAGAGAGGGAAGTGTGTCAGTGAGTGTGGTGCAATCTGTTTGGATGATGTGCCTGTCATGATTGAATCGCTGACAGTGCGTGCAAGCTGTGAGATGTTGGTGTGAGGTTTGCATCAGTACTAAGTGTGTGAGGGTGAGGTGAAGCTATGAATGTTAAGTATGAGTCCTGTTTGCTAGAGATTGTTGATAGGTGAGTTATGGGGGTGTGGGGAATTGAGCAGTGGCTGAAGCTAGTGGTGCAGTTGGTGGGATATGGCATTTTAAGATGAATTCACTGACCATGACTGCTCGTGCCAGTTCATTGAGCTTTTTAATGCACTCCATCCAGGTCCTCAGGGCTTGACTTCTGGCATTGACCACCACAGCTATCTGCTCCCACTGCCTTCTCAGAGTTTGTCTGGAGGGACTCCTGGCCCACTGTGGATAGAGGACCTCTCTCCTCCTGTCCACCTCCTCCACCAAGGCCTCCAGTGCAGTGTCTGAGAACCTTGGAGCACGCTCTCTCCCCTGTTTCACCATAATTCAGTGTTCTTCCATGTCAGAATCTCTTCCCCAGCCACTTCCAGCACCTGCTCCAGCCAGACTGCAACTCCCCTTTAATAGGCGCAGGCTAACTTTAATTAATGCAGGCCAACTTTAACTGGTGCTAGCTTGTCACAAAATTGGCCCCCTGCTCAGGCATGCAGCCACTCAACAGCACTGGGCTGCATGCTAAAATCAGTTACATTAGCAGGCAGCACAAAGTTTATATGCTGCCTGCATCAGACTCAATGGGTGCGGGCTAATCACGCATTGTGATATCTGCACCCGTTTACGAGGGCTGTCGAATTTAGAACCCTGAGAATATGGATTAAATCTTCTAGCACTTAGTAATGAAAAATATAGTAATGTAGTAAAACTGTAAGCACCTCAAGATAAGTTAAACCACAACTCCCAAATGCTACAATTGCTAACTGTCCAATGAGTGAGAAAAGAGTAACCTGAGCTACAATAGCAACATTGGCCTAGAAATTGGACTCGGATAGAAAACAGGGGGTGTCATGGCCCGGGTCAAAGTGGTCGAGGTAGCTGCAAAATTCATACTCTGTGCTCATTTACATGATTATAGTACTGATCTCAGCGCTAAAACCGCTGCTCATTGGCTTACCGCTCAACAGGTAGGCCAATAACAGGTGTAGTCTAATTCCAAGTCATGTTTGGCCTAGGCTTTATCCAGTACTTAAAGAGGAGGTGCATTGATGCAACAGCACCTCATTGTCATTCCATTTGGAGCACCACTTGGAAGCACAACCAACTAGGAAGAAATGGCTGAGCGGCAGCAGAGGGAGAGAGCAAGACGCTTCTCAAACACAGCTCTGGAGTCACTGTTAGTGGCTGTGGAGAGGAGGCAGGCTGTCCTCTTCCAGCAAGCTGGCAAGAAGCCATTGGCCCATAAATGCAGAAGGCTGTGGCAGGAGATATGTGATTATGTGATGGTCAACAGCGTGGTCCCCAGGTACTCCATCCAATGCCGCAAGAAGTTTAATGACCTCACACGCCAGGTCAAGGTGAGTGAAGGCTTCAGCAAATGCCATATTCCACCATCTGCTCCACAAGCCTTACACACTGCTCAATGCACCACACCCCCATCACTCACCTACCAACAATCTCTACCTTTCACCACTCAGATCTCACAATCATAGCTTCACTTCACTCTCACAACCTTACCACTGCTGCAACATTCATATCCGCATCTCACACCTTGCACACACTGACAGCTATTCAACTATGGCAGGCACAACACTCAAACATATTGCACCACACTCACTGACACACTTCCCTTTCTCTTGCAGGCCAAGGTCACACACAATGCCGGGAGCAGTGGCAGACAGGCGGGGGACAAGCCTTGAGCCAACTGGAGGAGAGAGTGCTTGACATCATTGGAGGGGAAGTCACCGAGGCCGTAGGAAAGGGCAAAGTTGAAGCCCTTGGGGACAACAACAGTATGCCCATTCCTAATGCTTCTTCTCACATCCCACTTCCCCCTCATCCCACAATCTCTTCTCCCTTACAAGCTGCTGATGCTGTATACATGGATATCTTGCTTTCACCACCCCACCCCGCGCCCCTCCCCCCCCCCCATCCTCTCACAATAACCTGACTCTTGTGCCTTTCTGCTTTCAGTTAACCAAGAACAAGCAGCAGCAGAGCCTGTCCTTGAGGCGATTGAGGAGAGCGAGGGGGGAGAAGAAGACACAATGTCACTGCATCTGTCACTCGCAGACACGAGCTCAGAAACTGGCACTGCGCGTACTTTAAAGGGCAGTGTAGATGCGGGATCTGCTCAGGCTGAGGCACTGGGCATGAGTGAGCTACAGTAAAGCCAGGGAGAAAGGGTAGCTCAGGGGCAGCTCCCCAGAGGGCGAGGTCGCACGCAGGACTCAGATGAGGACCTCGATAGGGCGGTCTTCAGAAGAAGGGTGATGAGCATGCACACCGAATCGCTAGGTGCAATGGCAAGCCTGCCAGACAGCCTCTTCGCAATGTCAAGGAGCATGGAGGAGTCTGCCTCCAACATTGGACGGGGCTTTGCGCAGAGCTTGGAACCCATGATTTCCAGGATGGAAATGATGGACAACTCCAGGAGTGACCTTGTTGACCCAGCCATGATGCTGCGTGTGATGGGCGCTGTCGCGGCCTCCATTGCAGCACAGGCAGAAGCGACCCAACGTCTCAGTGCTGCAGTGGAAGTGTAGACCGCTGTCCTACTGTCTCAGCTTGCTGCCACACAAGCTCAGTCTGCTGCATTGTAGCTGTGTTTACCACTGTCGAACAGGGCTTGCAGGGTGTCGCAGCAGACCAGCAATCTATCCTTCAACAGATTGCTAGGAAAGCTTAGGCGTCGCCCCGGGGGAGTGGCAGTGGATCTGTGGAGCAGGACCCTGCTGTCCTCTCTCAGGATGACAGCATTCCTGTTCCCACCACTGCCACTCCACCATTGCCCTTGCCACTGCCTGTCAGCCAGCCAGCCCAGACTGCTGCCGCTGAGGTGGTGCAGTCTACAGCTGAGCCTTCTAGGTCCAGAGCTAGTTGAGGTCATCCTGCAAGGCCATCTGAAGTCTCCCCCATAGAAACTCAGCAGCCTTCCACTAGCCATACTGCAGCCACTGGGGGAGCACTGCATAGGAGCACTAGATCAGGAAAGGGCACCTGAACGACAGGCACTAAGGGATTGCACAAGATTAAGTTGATATAGTATGTGTGAATTGATTATTGATAAATGTATTAATTTTGTTTGGAATGTTTATTTTGTGGTGGTTCTCATTTCTGCTTTGTGCCCAGGAGGACACTGTGATATTCCGTGACAGAGGGATGGTATGATGGGGATGTGGTTGTTGAGGATGTGGTGAGCAACAGGGATCTACGGTTTCATTCACTGGAATCAGAGTCTGATGAGGCACTCATGGGCAGCCTGTGCCGAAGGGAAATTTGCTGCCTGCCTCCTCCCTTCCTCCTTGTCCTCCTCCTCTTCCTCCTCGTCCTCCTCCTCTGGCTCTTCCTCTTTATCTTCCTATTCCTCCTCCTCCTCTCCCTCATCCTCTTCCTGAGGTGGTCCCACAATCCCTGCTGGCAAGGGCTGCACCTTCATACCCGAATGGCCTACTCCTGCTCCTATCTTCTATGTTTCTATGTTTCTATAATGGCCAAGTTGTGAAGCATGCAGCAGGCCACTACGAAATAGGACACCCGCTCCGCTGAGTGCTGGGGGGCTCCTCCCAAGCAGTCAAGGCAGTGGAACAGTTGCTTCAGCAGCCCGATGGTCTGCTCGATGATGTTCCTGGTGGCAGCATGGCTCTCTTGTATGAGTGCTGGACACGCGTGTTGGTGTTGTGAAAGGGATTCATGAGCCAGGTGCAGAGCGGATAGCCCTTGTCTCCGAGCAGCCACCCTCGGGTTTGATGTGGTGGCTGGAAGATTGCTGGCACACCGGACTGACGCAGGAAGAAGGCATCATGACTGCTGCCAGGATAGCGGGCATTGACCATCAGGATGCGCTGGGTGTGGTTGCACAACAACTGCACATTAAGTGAGTGGTAGCCTTTGTGGTTACGGAAGATCTCAGGATTGTTATGCGGCGCCTGCAAAGCCACGTGGATGCTGTCGATAGCACCCTGCACCATGGGGAACCCCTCTATCCTGGCAAAGCCACATGCGCACTCATCCTGCTTCTCTCTGCTCAGAGAGAGGAAAACGTAGTCCCTTCTCCTGGTGTAGAGAGTCTCTGTGACCTCCTGAATGCAGCGATAGACGGCGAACTGGGCGATGTTAGCTATGTCTCCTGCTGCAGACAGGAAGGATCCGCTGGTGAAGAAATTGAGCGCCACAGTGACCTTGAGGGCTACTGGGAGAGCCGTGGTCCCCCTGCTCTGAGGCTGCAGTTCTGGTTGCAGGAGGTGGCAGAGTTCTGTGACCATCTCCTTGCTGAAGCGGAGCCTCCTAATAGACTACTCCTCGCTTAAGTGGATATAAGAGAAGTGCTCTCTGCCGACCATAGGTGGGTAAGGCTTCCTGTGAGAGCCCTCTTAGCCCTCCTCCTCCTCCCTCTGCGAGCATCTTCTCCTCTTCTTCGCTGCCTCCGCTCCCTCTCCTGAAGATACTCGAGCGCGAAGGGGACTGGCAGTAAAGCCCTCATGACTGTGAGCAAGTGTTGTGAGCAGAAGCCTTTAAATAAGAATGACAATGTTCTCCACTTGCACCAACACTCCCTGTTACATTAGGAACTTGAAAGAAGTTTAGAAAGCTGCTAGAGTTGCAGCAAGTTCCACAGAGCCAGTCAAACTGAAGAAACATGTCAGCTGCAAGTTGTTGCTGATGATGCCTTTAAGTAATGCTGCTGGAGGCTCCTTCCTGCTTGTCAATGCTTGCTCAGCTGGTCAGAATTAAAATAGTAAGTGGAGCGGTGAACTCAAAAATCACAGATCGGGTGTCAAGTGAGCGTTGCACAATCACTGACGTCATGATCTGCATAATCTCCATAATTATTGTGAGTGCGGACACCGGCAGCGCTGCCGCCCAGCGGGCGGAAGTGCGGTGGCCGCCATTTTTGTCCTCAATCGGGCGGTAACAGCCGGCGCTAAACCCCGGAATTTCTAGGCCTTGGACACTAAACTTCCTGATGCCTTGAATTTAGATTGAAATTAGATCCACTGAATAACCAGCAGACGAACGTGCTGAAGTTTTGCTGCCCAAAAGCAGCATAGGCAGCATCAGTTTGCAATTTCAGAGATTTACTGAAAAAATAATGATTAAAGGCTTGCTGGTATTTATGTCAATACTCAATATGTGAGATAAAATGAAACTCAACATGAATTTAAAGTACAGCCCTATATTCAGATTGATGGTTGTGAAGGATGACACTTTTGGCAGTAAATGGGTATTAAGCCAGCCCAGTTATTCCCAAATCAATAAAATACTATTTTGCAATTAACTCAAAGTTAATTTTTCATCAGAGTTCAATTAAGCTCTCATTTCAATTTCTTAGCTTAGCGACAGGGATACATTGTGGCCTAGAAATCCAGCTGCACAACACCCAGTATGGTGGGCAGGAAAAACGCACATATTTCCAGCCAGAAGTGCGCCGCCCGCCATATTGGGAAAGGACAAAAATTGAATGTGCAGTTCCCACGCCTGAAACAGGCGTTAGGCCCTTCGCATATGCAAAAGAGGGGCCTAACGCTTGTTTGAGGCCTCCGCTGCAAGATTTGTTTGGCACTCAGAAACAATAGACTCTGGCACCGCATGTTATCAACAAGGTAAATTTTTGAAATACTTTTACCTGAATGTGGAGATGGGAGGAGCATTTGTGCCCGTCCGGACCGTACATTTAAAGAATCTGCCCATCACCGCTCCACTCCTTCCGCCAATGCCTGATCTCTGTTGCTAACCACCCCCACTCCCGGCCTCCAATCTACCGACCCGGTCCTCACTTACCTAAGGGCCGCTGCGATGCTAGCAGTGGCCCGATCTTCATTCACTGTTCAATAGCGAGCATTTAAAGTCTCGCTGGCTGGATGGAACTGAGACCTGAGACCCAATATCAGGGGGGCCTCGGACCTCACCATTCAGGCGCATGAATCATTCCCTGCACCCCTTCCCTGCGCATCCAGAAATGGGCATGCAAAAATATCTACCCCCATATGTCCGTTCCTCTGATAGTAAAGAGAGGGAGAGAGCAGTCAGCCAGGTTTTCAGCGGTGTGGCAGTGTAAAGATATTACAGAGGTTTCTTGCTGATCCTTAAGAATCAGTATTTAGGCAAACCTTTCCTTCAGGAGATTAAGGGGGCCTAATACAATCCATGATAAGGTCGATTGAACATCATAAGAACATAAGAAATAGGAGCAGGAGTGGCCATTTGGCCCCTTGAGTCTGCTCCGCCATTCAATAAGATCATGGCTGATCTTCTACCTCAACTCCACTTTCCTGCACTATCCCCGTATCCCTTGATTCCCTTAATATTCAAAAATCTATCAATCTCTGTCTTGAATATCCTCAACGACTGAGCCTCCACAGCCTTTTGGGGTAGAGAATTCCAAAGATTCCTCACCTTCTGAGTGAAGAAATTTCTCCTCATCTCAGTCCTAAATGGTCGACTGCTTATTCTGAGACTGTGACCCCTGGTTCTAGACTCCCCAGTCAGGGGAAACATCCTCCCTGCATCTACCCTCTCAAGCCCTGTAAGAATTTTGTATGTTTCAATGAGATCACCCCTCATTCTTCTAAACTCTAGAGAATATAGGCCTAGTCTACTCAATCTCTCCTCTTAGGACAATCACCCCCATCCCAGGAATCAGTCTGGTGAACCTTTGTTGCACTCCCTCTATGGCAAGTATATCCTTCCTTAGGTAAGGAGACCAAAACTGTACGCAATACTCCAGGTGTGGTCTCATCAGGGCCCTATACAATTGCAGTAAGACGTCTTTACTCTTATACTCAAATCCTCTTGTAATAAAGGCCAACATACCATTTGCTTTCCTAACTGTACCTGCATGTTAACTTTCAGTGATTCGTGTACAAGGACACCCAGGTCCCTCTGAACACCAACATTTCCCAATCTCTCACCATTTAAAAAATACTCTGCTATTCTATTTTTCCTACCAAAGTGGTTAATTTCACATTTCTCCACATTATATTCCATTTGCCATGTTCCTGCCCACTCACTTATCTTGTCTATATCACCTTGAAGTCTCTTTGCATCCTCCTCACAACTTGCATTCCCACCCAGCTTTGTATCATCAGCAAACTTGGATACATTGGGGAGACCAAACACAGATTGGGTGACCGCTTTGCGGAACACCTCCGTTCAGTCCGTAAGGGGGACCCCGAGCTTCCAGTCGCCTGTCACTTTAATTCACTGCTCCACTCCCACTCAGACCTCACCATCCTCGGCCTCTTACATTGTTCCACGGAAGCTCAGCTTAAGCTCGAGGAACAGCACCTCATCTTTCGATTAGGCACGTTACAGCCTTCTGGACTCAACATAGAATTCAACAATTTCAGATCATAACATATATATATATTTTTTATCCACACTTTTGTTCTGTTCTTCTCTCCCACAGGGCAGCTGTCTTCCATTCTGCCAGTGCAATTTACACTTCATCTAGAGCCATCCTTTGTTTCTTAACCTGTCCCATTACCATCCCCTTTTGCCTTGAATATCTCTTAATGTCTCTCAATGTCTCTTAATCTCTCCTGCCTTCCAGCCTATCACAGGCCTTCCCTTTTGTTCTTTCATCCCCTCCCCCATTTCCCAGCCACTACACTTGCTTAAAAATCTGTTACATTTCCTGCTTTTTTCCAGTTCTGACGAAAGGTCATCGACCTGAAACGTTAACTCTGTTTCTCTCTTCACAGATGCTGCCTGACCTGCTGAGTGTCTCCAGCATTTTCTGTTTTTATTTCAGATTTCCAGCATCTGCAGTATTTTGTTTTTGTATTAGTGTTTGGTCCACTGCCACCTCTCTTCCAGGAATGCCCACCTTGAAGAAGTTCTGCTCTTCTCTTCGACGGGATTTCCGTTTGTCTCTTTTACCTTGTTCATCTTCATTGCTTTCTGTCTCCCTTCTCGTGTTTGATCAGGTATCTACCAAAACTTGCTTTCACAGCCACATATCTTTCCTCAGCAACTGTCTCCGGCTCTGACTTACTCCACGTGGATTCCAACTGAAATTCCACCCTTCGTGTTTTGGAACCACCCAGGACTACAGATATCTCCAAGATATTCAGCGTTCCTCGAACCACTGCTCTCGCCATATCCTGAGATCCACGCTGAATGCCATGCGACGTCACATGAACACTCTCGACCTCTCTCTTCAGCAGCACCGACTCACTCTATCTCAAAGCTGTCCTGGTCCGCAGTTCCATTTCATCCTTCGCCTCATCCGGCGCTTTAACAAAAAATTTCTTTCTTCCTTTCAGGTGTCAAGGATCGCAAGCTTCAACAACTCTTGTACACCAACGCCCCTCCGGAACCTTCTTCCCCTTCACTTTCCTCTGACCCCATCCCTTCTCCCAATCTCACCCCCTGCCGCGTTTTCACTATCCCCTCTGACCTTCCCCTCTCTGACCCCGAACGATCAGTCCTTAGCAAAGGCCTAAGCTTCATCCCCTTGAATTTCGAGCTCGGCACGATGCTGAGCTCTTTTTCCGCCGCCTTCGCCTCCGTGCCCACTTCTTTGGCCAGGAGTCTTCCCGCCGCACGGCTGACCCTTTCTCCCGCTTTCAGAATTCTCGTTCTACCTGGACCCCTCCCTCTGGCCTCTTACCCTCTCTAGATCTTTTCATTGCAAACTGCCGGCGTAACATCGGCCGTCTCCATTTCTCTGCTGCCCTCACTCACTCCAACCTACCTCCCTCTGAACTTGCAGCACTCCATTCTCTCAGATCCAACCCTGACATTGTCATTAAACCGGCTGACAAGGGTGGTGCTGTTGTTGTTTGGCGAACCGACCTCTACCTAGCGGAAGCTGAACGCCAACTCTCCGACACCTCCTCCTACCTCCGCCTGGACCATGACCCCACTACCGAACATCAAGCCACCGTTTCCAAGACTGTCACTGACCTCATCTCCTCTGGAGATCTTCCCCCCATGGCCGCCAACCTCATAGTTCCCCAACCCCGCACAGCCCGCTTCTACCTCCTTCCCAATATCCACAAACAGGATATCCTCCGCCACTTTAACAGTTTCCAGTTTCCTGGCCCCAACCGCCTCCTTTTCACTATGGACATACAATCCCTCTACATCTCCATCCCCCACCAGGATGGCCTGAGGGCGCTCCGCTTCTTCCTTGAACAGAGGCCCAACCAGTCCCCATCCACCACCACCCTCCTCCGCCTGGCTGAACTTGTTCTCACATTGAACAACTTCTCCTTTGACTCCACTTACTTCCTCCAAATCAAAGGTGTAGCTATGGGAACCCACATGGGTCCTAGCTATGCCTGCCTTTTCGTGGGATATGTGGAACACTCTTTGTTCCAGTCCTACACAGGTCCCCTCCCTCACCTCTTTTTCCGGTACATTGATGACTGTATCAGTGCCGTTTCCTGCTCTTGTCCTGAACTAGATAATTTCATTCACTTTGCTTCCAATTTCCACCCTTCCCTCACCTTCACATGATACATCTCCGACTCTTCCCTTCCCTTCCTCAACTTCTCCGTCTCCATCTCTGGGGATAGATTATTGACCAACATTCACTACAAGCCCACTGACTCCCACAGCTACCTGGACTACACTTCCTCCCACCCCGCCTCCTGTAAGGACTCTATTCCATTCTCCCAGTTTCTCTGTCTCCGCCGCATCTGCTCTGACGATGCCACCTTCCATACCAGTGCTTCCGACATGTCTTCCTTTTTCCTCAACCGAGGATTTCCCTCTACAGTGGTTGACACGGCCCTCGACCGTGTCCGTTCTATCTCCCGCACTTCTGCCCTCACCCCTGCTCCTCCCTCCCGGAACCACGATAGAGTTCCCCTTGTCCTCACCTTTCACCCCACCAGCCTCCACATTCAACGTATCATCCTCCGCCATTTCCGCCACCTCCAGCGTGATCCCACCACCAAACGCATCTTCCCCTCACCTCCCCTTTCAGCATTCCGTAGGGACCGCTCCCTCCGCGACACCCTAGTCCACTCCTCTATCACCCCCAACACCCCTTCCCCGGCACCTTCCTGTGCAAGCGCAGGAGATGCAACACATGCCCTTATACCTCCCCACTTCCCACTGTCCAGGGCCCCAAACACCCCTTCCAGGTGAAACAGCGATTTACTTGTACTTCTTGCAATTTAGTATACTGTATTCGCTGCTCACGATGTGGTCTCCTCTACATTGGGGAGACCAAACGCAGATTGGGTGACCACTTTGCGGAACACCTCCGTTCAGTCCGTAAGGGGGACCCCGAGCTTCCGGTCGCCTGTCACTTTAATTCACTGCTCCACTCCCATTCAGACCTCACCATCCTCGGCCTCTTGCATTGTTCCACGGAAGCTCAGCATAAGCTCGAGGAACAGCACCTCATCTTTCGATTAGGCACTTTACAGCCTTCTGGACTCAACATTGAATTCAACAATTTCAGATCATAACATATATATATATTTTTTATCCACACTTTTGTTCTGTTCTTCTCTCCCACAGAGATTGGATATATTACATTTGGTCCCCTCATCCAAATCATTGATATAGATTGTGAATAGCTGAAGCCCAAGCACTGATCCTTGCGGTACCCCACTAGTTACAGCCTGCCAACCCGAAAATGATCCGTTTATTCCTATTCTCTGTTTTCTGTCCGTTAACCAATCTTCAATCCATGCTAGTAATTACCCCCAATCCCATGAGCCCTAATTTTGTTTAATAACCTCTTGTGTGGCACCTTATCGAATGCCTTCTGAAAATCCAAATACACCACATCCACTGGTTCCCCCTTATCTATTCTGTTAGTTACAACCTCAAAAAACTCTAACAGATTCACCAAACACGATTTCCCTTTCATAAATCCGTGTTGACTCTGTCCAATCCTATTATTATTTTCTAAGTGCCCTGTTACCACGTCCTTAATAATAGATTCTAGCATTTTCTCCACTACTGATGTCAGGCTAACTGGTCTGTAGTGCCCGATTTTTTCTCTCCCTCCTTTCTTAAATAGTGGGGTTACATTGGCGACCTTCCAATCCACGGGAACTGTTCTAGAATCTATGGAATTTTGGAAAATGACAACCAAGGCATCCACTATCTCTATAGCCACCTCTTTCAAAACCCTAGGATGTAGGCCATCAGGTCCAGGGGATTTAGCTGCTTTCAGTCCCATTAATTTCTCCAGTACTATTTTTTTACTAATACTAAATTCTTTCAGTTCCTCATTCTCGCTAGACCCTTGGTTCTCCACTATTTCCGAGAAGTTTTTGCGTCTTCTTTCGTGAAGACAGACACAAAGTATTTGTTTAATTTCTCTGCCATTTCCTTATTCCCCATTATAATTTCTCCTGTTTCAGCATGTAAGGGACCCACATTTACTTTCACTAATCTTTTCCTGTTTACATACAGTCTGTTTTATGTCTCTTGCTAGTTTACTCTCATATTCTCATATTCACAAACATCATTTGTGGAAAGAGTAGCAAGAATGGGTCAAATAGTTTATTCTTGTTTCATCCTTTCTTATGTTCTTTATTAAAGAGTTAACTTCAGCTAAAATCAAAAAAAGCTACATTAAGGTGAGCATAAGCTATAGATTGCTGTTACTGAAGTAGGCCGAGAAATTTGGCTCCGGAGCGCCCAATTTTTGGACGTTACGGGTGCCGTTTTGTGTCAAAAATGGCATCTGCGCCACACGTGCACACATCTGGTGTGGGCTGCGCCAGACGCCATTTTGGTGAGGTCCTTTGCTTCGGTATAGGGAGCATGGGCCGGAAGTATGCAGAATACAAAGATCATGATGTCAATCAGTGTGCAACGCTGATTTGACACCAGCGCTGCAATTTTCTACCTCAATTCTGGAGCTAACACCCTCTCTTAACCTCTCACAGCTGAACAAGCGTTCAGCAGCAGGAAGGACTCCTACTAGTGCTATTTAAAGTGATCAACACCTGCTTTCAGGTTAGTTGCTGATTGATTTCTACTGGCTCTTGGTGAGTTTGTAGAGGATACCATCATCTTCAATGGTTTCAACCACGCCACTGGCCACAGCCTCAGCCACGGCCACTCCAATAATGCCAAGCACCATCTCCTCCATCTGGGCTAGGATATGCAGGTGCGCCTGTTTACCTCTGGTTAGCTTCTGTTGCCTGTGGTTGTGTGCCACCTTCTCCTGCAAGAGAGAAGGAAGTGTGTCAGTGAGTATGGTGCAATGTGTTTGGTTGATGTGGCCAGTCATGTTTGAATATCTGGCAGTGTGTGCAAGGTGTGAGATGTGGGTGTGAGGCTTGCAGCAGTGCTAAGTGTGTGAGGGTGTGGTGAAGTTATGAATGTTAGGTATGAGTCCTGTTTGACAGAGATTGTTGGTAGGTGAGTGATGGGGGTGTGGTGCATTGAGCAGTGTGTGAGGCTAGTGGTGCAGTTGGTGACATCTGGCATTTGAAGATGCATTCATTGGCTTTGACCACTCGTGTGAGGTCATTCAACTTCTTTCGGCACTCCATCCAAGTCCTCCGGGCAACACTACTGTCATTTACCTCCATGGCTATTTCCTCCCACTGCCTTTGCAGTGTCTGTCTGGAGGCCCTCCTGGCCCCCTGTGGATGCAGGACCTCTCTCCTCCTGTCCACCTCCTGCACTAATGCCTTCAGTGCTGTGTCGGAAAACCTTGGCGCTGTCTCTCTGGCATGTTGTGCCAATTCTGTTTCTTTGCCAGGTCAAACTCACTTCTGGAATGACTTCCAGCACCTGCTCTCGTCAAACTGCACCTCCCCTTTAAGAGGTGCAGGCTGGCTTTAATAAGTGCAGGCTAGTTTTAATTGGGGTGAGCCTCACACGAACTTGGGCCCCCTGCTGAGCGTGCAGCCACTCAGCAGCACATTCAGTGCTGGGCTGCATGCTGCAATCATGTAAATGACCAGATTACATCAGAAAGAACAGGTGCAGATTGATCGCACATTGCGATCCCCGCGTCTGTTTTCGGGGTAATCGAACCTTTAGCCCATTGTTCATTGAGGTTATTTTTGAGAGGGCTCTGTTTTTTCTCTATGCCTGCAACTGTATACATCTGGTACACATGTGTCCCTTCCATTTATGGTAGATTTTGGTTAAATGTATGCAACTTTATTGAGTTTTCAAGCCACTCAAACCTTCAGTGTGTTATGAATTGTCTAACCTGGATTTTCCACTCGCAGCTGCCTGTTTTAGTGTCATAAATTAGGCAACTGGTAGTGGGAAATGGATGGCAGTTGCATTCCACCAGAACTCTGCCATTTTTTTTGCTCGGCCCAGTTTCCAGTACTATTTCCATCAGCCAGAGAAGGCACCCATCGATATACAGATGGTCAAAAGCAGGTGAGATGGCAATGACGTGGTGGCATCCCATTTTGCATTATTTTAAATTCAGTTACATCCAGTTATGTTCTGGTCCTTAGAAAACTTATGCCTAAGGTGTATAGGTGCTGGAAAAAGTGTTGGAAATGAATTTAGAGACCGACAAGGATTGGGAGGATTTTCAGAAATCTTTCAATTATGCCTCTTTGTGCTTTTTGCTGTTTCTAACTATCTTCCCACCTACTTTCGTGCCGTTTACAGCAGGGCTATGATTTAAACCACCTCCCCACCCCCACCACCCCCCACCTCCTCTACACACACACACACACACACACATTTCAGACCGGCCATAATTGGCTTCCATTGTAAGCTTCCTTGTATCTTTGCTTTTTGGAAGAGAAGAAGCAATGGAGAAATACCAGACTGGTCAAGCTTCACCAGAGATACAGGCACCACCTGCTGGTACCCTCACACCAGAATATAGAGGGCGAGGTACCCGTACCTCCAGGTGTCCCAGGAGAAGTGTCTGCAGAGGCTGTTTTTCGCAAAGGAAGCTGTCACATGCTACATCCCAACCTATAGCCCATCTCCATCACAGGTGCCATGGTACCAATGGCTGTTAAGGTCACACCTCCTCTGAACCTTTATGCTATAGGGTTATACCAGGCTGACACTGGGGACATCACTAATACAAGTTGTGCGCAGATGAATTAAACAACTCACAGATGTATTGTTTGCTGCAACAAGCAATTTCATCCACTTCCCCAAGGACATCCAGCAGCAGTTTTACCCAATGATAGGAGTCCGGAAGTTTCAGGGATTCATAGATTGCACTTACGTGGTAATAAAAGTTCTTTTGATCAATACCATCACTTACACAAACAGGAAAGGATTCCACTCTCTTGATGTACAGCTCATTTGTAACCAACAGTACTATATCATGCAAGTGATTGCTTGCTTCCCTGGGAGTTGCCATGATACATTCAGTTTAAGGTAGTCTGGGAAGCCAAGACTCTTCCACCCTGAAAGCAACATCTCAGGGTGACTCCTGGGAGATCAAGTCTATCCTTTGCAGCTATGGTTGATAATGCCAGTGCAACATCCCAGGACACAGGTTGAGTAAGGTATAATGCAGTCACTAAAGTCACAATTGAGTACAGTATTGGTATGTTTTATGTACACTTCAGGTGCCTGGATCATTCTGGGGAGCCCTGCTATGTAGTTTGTGTAAGGTCTCAAAGGATTGTGGTTGTGCACTACCTCTTGAGCAAATTTGCATTACAAAGATATCTCATCATAGAGACTTTGGAGGAGGAAGGGCAGTAGCAGGGTCAACCAGGAATTATGGAATTTGGGCTCCATCACCACAAAACTGCTTCTAATTCAACACTAATTGGGATAAAAATTTGCTTTGGCCTGTTTCCGGTGCATAATTGATTGTGTTCACAACCAACACGTGCCTGAACCAGGAAGTCCAAGGCTTGACAGAAATTGGGTCCCGGGCATCATTGTAATAATCGTGATGAGTTACCTCACCCGTGCAAATGAATCAAAATATGTTGCGATTGCCTCGCCAGCAGTGGCCCTTAGGTAAGTTCTGGAAAGGGCAAATGGGAGGGGAGGACGATTGCAGGCTGGCAGCAGCCTGAGGTACTGCCATGGAGCACCCCTGCTCCCCCTGGCTCCACAGAAAAGGTAGGTTAAAAATAAGTACATTTCCATAGCTCCCAGCAGTCCCTTTAAGGAGAGCTGGTTAGACTGCTGTAGAACTGTAAAAATTAGTCAGAGCATGCATGGCAGATGCTTGAAATTCTTCCCCATTGACAATGAATAAGAATGCCTTCTTAAATAAGTTGGGGATGAAACTCCGGGGGACTGGCGTAACTCCACTGCGGGTCTCCGACCAAAGTTACAGCAAGAGACAGGTGGAACCCGCATGGTATTCAGCCCCATTGGATTTAAGTCATCTTGTTAGTAGAGTGTAAAGAGAACTTTGATCTGCTTGTGTTGCACCTGATCTTTTCAACATTAATGCATCAGCTTTAAGAATATAAGAACATAAGAATTAGGCGCAGGAGTAGGCCATACGGCCCCTCGAGCCTGCTCCGCCATTCAATAAAATCATGGCTGATCTTCGACCTCAACTCCACTTTCCTGCCCAATCTCCATATCCCTTGATTCCTCTAGAGTCCAAAAATCTATCTATCTCAGTCTTCAATATACTTGACAATTGAGCATCCACAGATTCACAACCCTCCGAGTGAAGAAATTCCTCCTCATCTCAGTCTTAAAAGACCGACCCCTTATCCTGAGACTATGCCCCCTAACTCTAGACTCTCCAGCCAAGCGAAACAACCTCTCAGCATTTATCCTGTCAATCCCCCTCAGAATCTTAAATGTTTCAATGAAATCACCTCTCATTCTTCTAAACTCCAGAGAGTATAGGCCCAATCTACTCAATCTCTCCTCAGAGGAACAACCCTCTCATCCCAGGAATTAATCTAGTGAACATTTGTTGCATCTAAGGCAAGTATATTCTTCCTTAGGTATGGAAACCAAAACTGTGCACAGTCTCTTTTTTAAATTTATTCACTCACAAGATGTGGGCATCGCTGGCTAGGCCAGTATTTATTGCCTATCCCTAATTTCCCTTGAGAAGGTGGTGGTCAGCTATAGTACTTGTGGTGAATGTAGTTCCACAGTGCTTTGTCATAGCGATTTGTTACAACTGAGTGGCTTGCTAGGCCATTTCAGAGGGCAGTTAAGAGTCAACCACATTGCTGTGGGTCTGGAGTCACATATAGGCCAAACCAGGTAAGGACGCCAGATTTCTTTCCCTAAAGGACATTAGTAAACCAGTTGGGCTTTTCCAACAATCCGGTAGTTGCCATTAGTGATACCAGCTTTTTAATTCCAAATTTATTTAATTAACTGAAGTTAAATTCCCCAGCTGCCGTGGTGGGATTTAAACTCATGTCTCTGGATTATTAGTCCCAGCCTCTGGGTTACTAATCCAGTAACATAACCACTATGCTACCGTACCCTTCTTACACTTGTACTCCAACCCTCTAGTAATAAAGGCCAACATGCCAGTTACCTTCCTAATTGCTTGCTGTACCTGCATGCTTACTCTGTGTTTCTTGTACTTGGACACCTAAATCTCTCTGAACACCAACATTAGTTCTTGACAGTACTGCAGATAAAGCACCAAGTTGCAAGAGGTAGATACGGACTGGATTCTGAGTTCAAAATGTATAACTTCTGTCCACATAAGCACAATTCCAACAATCAGGAGTTAAGTCCCTGTCTGATTTTTCCACTCGCTGGGCTGTGTGTGCTGAGGCCAAGTGTAGCATCCCTACTGTCCCCCACTGCTGGCCCTAATCAAAGTCACAAATGACTACTAGAATGGTTCCAGGGATGGAGATTACAGTTACATGGATAGACTGGAGAATGGGATAGATTCAGAACAGATCTAGCAGCTCAAAACTGGGCATCCATGAGGCGCTGTGGGCCATCAGTAGCAGCAGAATTGTATTCCACCAAAATCTGTAATCTCATGGCGCGGCATATCTCTCACTCTACCATTACCATCAAGCCAGGGGAAAAACCCTAGGTCAATGAGGAGTTCAGGAAGAGCATGATAGGAGCAGCACCAGGCGTACCTAAAAATGAGGTGCCAACCTGGGGAAGCTGCAACATAGGACTACATGCATGCTAAACAGCAGAATCAGCATGCTATAGACAGAGCTAAGCAATCCCACAATCAATGGATCAGATCAAAGCTCTGCAGTCCTGTCACAGCCAGTTGTGAATGGTGGTGGACCATTAAACAACTAATGGGAGGAGGAAGCTCCATGAAGATCCACATCCTCAATGATGGCGGCGCCCAGAAAGTGAGTGGAAAAGACAAGGCTGAAGCGTTTGCAACCATCTTCAGCCAGAAGTGCTGAGTGGATGATCCATATCGGCCTCCTCCTGAGGTCCCCACCATCACAGCAGCCAGTCTTCAGCCAATTCGATTCACTCCACGTGATATCAAGAAACGGCTGAGCGCACTGGATACATCAAAGGCTATGGGCCCTGACAACATCCCGGCCATTGTGCTGAAGACTTGTGCTCCAGAACTAGCTGCGTCTCTAGCCAAGCTATTCCAGTACAGCTACAACACTGGCATCTACCCGACAATGTGGAAAACTGCCCAGGTATGTCCTGTCCACAAAAAGCAGGACAAATCCAATCCAGGCAATTACCACTCCATCAGTCTACTCTCAATCATCAGCAAAGTAATGGAAGGTGTAGTCGACAGTGCTATCTAGAGGCACTTACTCACCAATAACCTGCTCACTGATGCTCAGTTTGGGTTCCGCCAGGACTACTCAGCTCCAGACCTCATTACAGCCATGGTCCAAACATGGACAAAAGAGCTGAATTCCAGAGGTGAGGTGAGAGTGACTGCCCTTGATATCAAGGCAGCATTTGACCAAGTTTGGCATCAAGTAAAATTGAAGTCAATGGGAATCAGGGGGAAAGTTCTCCACTGGCTGCAGTCATACCTAGCATAAAGGAAGATGGTTGTTGGAGGTCAATCATCACAGTCCCAGGATATCGCTGCAGGAGTTCCTCAGGGCAGTGTCCTAGGCTCAATCATCTTCAGCTGCTTCATCATTGACCTTCCCTCCATCATAAGGTTAGAAGTGGGGATGTTCGCTGATGATTGCACAGTGTTTAGTTCCATTCACAGCCCCTCAGATAATGAAGCAATTCATGCCCGCATGCAGCAAAACCTGGACGACATTCAGACTTAGGCTGATAACTGGCAGGTAACATTCGCGCCACACAAGTGCCAGGCAATGACTATCTCCAACAAGCGAGAGTCTAACCACCTCCCCTAGACGTTCAACGGCATTGCCATCGCCGAATCCCCCACCATCAACATCCTGGAGGTCATCATTGACCAAAAACTTAACTGGACCAGCCACATAAATACTGTGGCAACAAGAGCAGGTCAGAGGCTAGGTATTCTGTAGTGAGTGTCTCACCTCCTGACTCCCCAAAGCCTTTCCACCATCTACAAGGCACAAGTCAGGAGTGTGATGAAATACTCTTCACTTGCCTGGATGAGTGCAGCTCCAACAACACTCAAGAAGCTCGACACCATCCAGGACAAATCAGCCCGCTTAAATGGCACCCCATCCACCACTATGAACATTCACTCCCTCCACCACCAGCGCACCGTGGCAGCAGTGTGTACCATCTACAAGATACACTGCAGTAACTCACCAAGGCTTCTTCAACAGTACCTCCCAAACCCACGACTTTTATTTCCAAGAAGGACAAGGGCAGCAGGCGCATGGGGACACCATCACATAAGAACATAAGAACATAAGAAATAGGAGCAGGAGTAGGCCATTTGACCCTTTGAGCCTGCTCCGCCATTCAATAAGATCATGGCTGATCTCTACCTCATCTCCACTTTCCTGCACTATCCCCATATCCCTTGATTCCCTTAATATTCAAAAATCTATTGATCTCTGTCTTGAATATGCTCAATGACTGAGCCTCCACAGCCCTCTGGGGTACAGAATTCCAAAGATTCACCACCCTCCGAGTGAAGAAATTTCTCCTCATCTCAGTCTTAAATGGCCGACCCCCTATTCTGAGACTGTGACCCCTGGTTCTAGACTCCCCAGTCAGGGGAAATATCCTCCCTGCATCTACCCTCTCAAGCCCTATAAGAATTTTGTATGTTTCAATGAGATCACCTCTCATTCTTCTAAACTCTAGAGAATACAGGGCAGTGTCCTCGGCCCAACCATCTTCAGTTGCTTCATCAATGACCTTCCCTCCAACATAAGGTCAGAAATGGGGATGTTGGCTGATGACTGCACATTGTTCAGCGCCAGTCACAACTCCTCAGATAATGAAGCAGTCCATGCCCGCGTGCAACAAGACCTGGATGACGTTCAGGCTTGGGCTGATAAGTGGCAGGTAACATTCACACCACAGAAGTGCCAGGCAATGACTATCTCCAACAAGCGAGAGTCTAACCACCTCCCCTTGACACTCAACGGCATTACCATCGCCGAATCCCCCACCATCAACATCCTGGGGTATCACCATTGACCAGAATCTTAACTGGACCAGCCACATAAATACTGTGGCAACAAGAGCAGGTCAGAGGCTAGGTATTCTGCGGTGAGTGTCTCACCTCCTGACTCCCCAAAGCCTTTCCACCATCTACAAGGCACAAGTAAGGAGTGTGATGGAATACTCTCCACTTGCCTGGATGAGTGCAGCTCCAACAACACTCAAGAAGCTCGACACCATCCAGGACAAAGCAGCCCATTTGATCGGCACCCCATCCACCACCTTAAACATTCACTCCCTCCACCACCGGCGTACCGTGGCTGCAGTGTGTACCATCTACAAGATGCACTGCAGCAACTCGCCAAGGCTTCTTCGGCAGCACCTCCCAAACCTGCGACCTCTTCCACCTAGAAGGACAAGGGCAGCAGACACATGGGAACACCACCACCTCCAAGTTCCCCTCCAAGTCACACACCATCCTGACTTGGAAGTATATCGCCGATCATTGATCGTCACTGGGTCAAAATCCTGGAACTCCCTCCCTAACAGCACTGTGGGAGTACCTTCACCACACAGACTGCAGCGGTTCAAGAAGGTGGCTCAACACCACCTTCTCAAGGGCAACTTAGGATGGGCAATAAATGCTGGCCTTGACAGCGACGCCCACATCCCATAAGCGTTAAGAAAAAAATATAGACCTAGTCTACACAATCTCTCCTCATAGGACAATCCACCCATCCCAGAAACCAGTCTGGTGAACCTTCATTACACTCCCTCTATGGCAAGTCTATCCTTCTTTAGGTAAGGAGACCAAAACTATACACAATACTCCAGGTGTGGTCTCACCAGGGCCCTATATAATTGCAGTAAGACGTCTTTACTCTTATACTCAAATCCTCTTGTTATAAAAGCCAACATGCCATTTGCTTTCCTATTTGCTTGCTGTACCTACATGTTAACTTTCAGTGATTCATGTACAAGGACACCCAGGTCCCTCTGAACACCAACATTTCCCAATCTCTCAACATTTAAAAAATCCTCTGCTTTTCTATTTTTCCTACCAAAGTGGATAACTTCACATTTCTCCACATTATATTCCATTTGCCATGTTCTTGCCCACTCACTTAGCCTGTCTTGCCCACTCACTTAGCCTGTCTATCACTTGTAAGTTCCCCTCCAAGTTACACACCATCCTGACTTGGAAATATGACGGCGTTCCTTTCCTCGTCACTGGGTCAAAATCCTGGAGCTCCCTCCCTAACAGCACTGTGGGAGTACCTTCACCACACGAACTGCAGTGGTTCAAGAAGGTGGCTCACCACCACCTTCTCAAGGGCAATTAGGGATGGGCAATAAATGCTGGCCTTGCCAGCAACGTCCACATCCCAGGAATGAACAAAAATAAAAGAAGCTGGGGTTGTTCTCCTTAGAGCAGAGAAGGCTAAGAGGAGATTTGATTGAGGTGTTTAAAATCATGAAGGGTTTAAATAGAGTAAATAAAGAAAAGCTGTTTCCAATGGCTGAAGGGTCGATAACCAGAGAACACAGATTTAAGTTGATTGACAAAAGAAGCAGAGGCGACATGAGGAAAAAAATTTTAGGCAGCGAGTAGTTAGGATTTGGAATGGACTGCTTGACAGGGTGGTGGAAACAGATTCAATAGTAGCTTTCAAAAGGGAATTGTATAAATATTTGTAGGAGAAAATTTTACAGGGATATGGGGAAAGAGCGGGGGAGTGGGACAAACAGGATTGCTTTTCGAAAGAGCCAGCGCAGACTCCATCAGCCAAATGGCCTCCCTCTGTGCTGTAGTATTCTAGGAATATCTGAGAACAGGTTTTGTGTATGGATTGGGAAGGGGCCTGCTCTATTGATGGACACAGCTTTGGTGATATGCATCTGTATGGTGATGGTGGTTAAAAACTGATAAGGGAATTGGATAAGTACCTGAACAAAAAAAATGTGCAGGGCTACGGGGAAAGGGCAGGGGAGTGGGACTAGCTGAAGTGCTCTTGCAGAGAGTTGGCATGGGCTCAATGGGCTCAATGGCCTCCTTCTGTGCTGTAACCATTCTATGATTCTATGATTTATAGGCCTGTATGAGTCACATCATTATCATTTATAGAAATATGTGAATTTGAGGGGCAGGAAAAAGACCAGCTGGTCCATCAAGCCTGCCCCACACTCATGATGGCTAGAACATCATGACTAGACAATTCCTACGCCTAATTCCACCCTTGCCCCAGTCAAGAACCGGATCAGCTTCCTCTTGAAGGCATGAAAAGTGTCAGCATCCACCACACCAGCTGGCAATGTATTCCAGAGGCTCACTACTCTCTGGGAAAAGAGTGCTGGTTGTACATCAAATACCATTATGAAACTAGTACCTGCTGGAGGTGGAATGAATCCTGTGTAGCTTATTCTGGTATTGAGGCTCCATTTGCCATTGCCCAAATGATGGTCAAATGTTCAGAGGAGCCAAAGTTTGAAAAGTCCCCAGCAGGCACTAACTGAAGCGGGGTGAGACTACCTCCCTGAAGTAATCCAAAACAGCCTGCCAGAATTCGACCCACCATCAGATTGGTAACTTCATTCCCTAATAATTTTCACTTCGATGGAACACAAAAAGTCACATCACAGTAAAATTGAGTATTACAGACTGACAATGTGTTTCCACCCCACACAGTAGTTTTAATGTAAGGATGATAACCAAAGTTTTACTCTAATTTATTACAACTTTCCAGAACTTATTGAAAGAAATATAACTGAACCCAGGGTAATATAAGAGTGCAAGTACGGGAGCGATATTGTATTCCTGTAGAGCTATATTATTTGGCAAGGTTAATTTGATTTGTTTCAAATGCATCTACGGAAAAAATTGAGAAAAACATACTAGACACATGTTAGGCTCATTTGATTTGAATGATTTTAAAATGTAGCCTATATGGGCAAAGAATATAGTACTGTTGTTTTTGTGTTAGAATGATATTGATATAATTGTACTGGAGAAATATAAACTGTGGAATGTCTGTTTAATGAGTAACATTATATAGGCAATCACCCTCTACACATTCCCTTATGTATCGGTATGATTTGCCTGCGAGCCTGGTGTTAATGCTGATTGCAGCAGCTGCTTACACATGGATTCACCATGGTAACCATAATAGTTGCTAGGCAACTGTGTTCTTTTAAGGACAGTGAAAATACCCAAAGGCTCAGTAAATATATGTGAGGGGAGAGGAAGTTCCTACTTTTCCTACAGATAATTTAAAGGAACCAGTACAAGAGACAGACTAATAGGTTATGTAATCAATGAAATGTATAAAATGGCCTGCAAGTGGACAGCTGAAGCCAAGCAAATACACAGCCAGTGGAGCGAGGAACTGACCGTCCAAAATTGTTTTCATTGCGGCAGTTCTCTGGTTTTAGTCACAAAAAAAATGAACCTTGATAGATTGTGGAATCAGCAGCTGTATCGAGGCAGCTTTCTCTCACTGTCAGTGAGGCACAGAGCTTTCCCGGCAGTATGCTGTTGGGGTGAGAGATCAGGAGAGAGTCAGCAGTGTGATATTGATTGGTGCTGCTGAATTAGTGCCTCAGCTTCATAATGTGTTGCTGCTCAGACTGCATGCAAAGTCTTCAGGAGACCCAGGCGGCTTGTGAACGTGCTGCGGAACAGAACATTCCATCAGTGTATGACATCATTGCAGTCAGTTCAGCTGTTTCTGCAGATTCCATAAATAGCTGTTGGAAGATGCAGGCTTCCTGCATGAAAAATCGTTAACCCTTGTAACCCCAGGCCTAAGAATGTGGCAAACTCAGAATTACCAATTGGTTCAATGCTGGTACGTGCTTTGAATTTTCTTTTAAATTTATGTTAGCATTCAGAATAATTCACTTCAGCATATAATATCTGAGGATGTAAAATGATGGCGAACATCTTTCAATAATGTAAGTGAAATGAGAGATTCAACGAATTAGTCAGGATTGAGCACAGTTGCCATCGTTATTCTGATAAATTAATGTCTTCAGCAAATACTATTAATGTAGTACTATGTGCAAATGAGCTCTCAATATCAAGCTGTTTGTATGGATAAATATTAAGAATTGTCCTGTTAAATAAAACATAGGTTGTGTAGGGACTACTGGAAATCTTCAAAATTGTAACATACAATATTGTAGGAGGCATTCTTGTGACAATTAATAAAATGATTGCCAAAAAAATCAACACTTACTGTGTTTGTTGTTGAAGGAAGCAGGAGCAGTTGAATAAAAATTGCACTAGTTACTTTTGTGAAGCCACAATGTGGGTTAAATTAACCCTAATGATGATACTACGACTATTAATACAAAGGTTACCAGATATATATGGATGGTATAGTAACTTTTTCCAATTGGTATATATAACAAAATTTTAATTGCAAAATTATGTGAATTTGTGATTGTTTAGTTTGCTACTCATAAGCCAAGTTTAAGATAAATAATTATGTTGTCTCTTGGCTATAGTGCAATAACTAAGATTTGATTTGGAAGTTTAAAAAAAATGTTTCAAGTTCTGCATTACATTCCTATTAAGAAGGCAGGATTTGTAACCCTCAGTGAAATTATTTCTTTCCTAGTAAATTGGTCCTGAATTGCAAACACTGAATCTCATGAATAATGCAAGCTTGAGCTGAATCACAAGTTAAGGGTTTACCCGTCATGCTTTGGTGTGTAAGACTGTGATAAAGGGACACACCTGCTAGTTAGCTGATAACACTCTTAGGGGTCACACTAATGAAAAGTTTGTCTTGCAGTAGAGATTTTGGTAGTACTCTGGGAAATATTTTGTTTCTAGCAGTTTTAATGAACAAAATGTTAGAAATCCAGATAGGAAATAAATGCTATTTCTGTCTTCATTGTGGAAGTGAAAATAAATCGGCAAGAAGAGAATTCAATGAACGGGGAGGACTTGATTTCAGACAAATTAGAAGGAAGTCAGCCCACTCAGCTGCTCCATATTGGCTGCTCGCCAGGCTCGTCGTGTGCCATGCTTGTTTGTATACCGATGCTGCTTAGATTGGCAAATGCCGCTGCACACTGGAGAGGCCGGCGTGTCACTGGATGGCTGCCAGGACATTGTAGGATCGATGCCATGACTGGCTCTGCAGCCTGGCAGGAACAACTAGCACAAAGGCATTCAACACTTTGAATGTCACTTTGTTTCCGAACGCAATGCCAGGGAGTGTTTAATGAGAGAATTCTTTGTTATGAGGCCCTCAACATCAAGTGGGCTGGTGGGCTCATTAACCTGACTGCTGCAAATAAAACCGCACACAAGAGACTCCCATGATACCATGCTTAATGTTGTTAAAGCTCTCAGCTTCCTTGTATGATGATCCATCAGTAAGCATTGAGGCAAAGTCTTTATACAAACCAGCTTAGTATATATAGTTTACATTTTTTATATTGTTTATATATTATATCAACAATATATGCCTCCTTCAAAAGGTACAAATAATATTGAATCCAATTTTAGCACATTGGGTGAGTGCAGCATTTGAGAATTATTTTAGAATGTGTTACTTTGCTTTTATACACAGAGGTTTGTTTATTTTCTGCAGCTGAGGATAGTCCTTCAGTGATGGCTACAATCTATTTTGTTCTCAAGCTTCCATTTTTAACTGATGACTGCGCAAATTTTTTTATTTGCAGAAAAAGCTGAAAGCTTATATTAAATGTTTAAACATATGCATTATATCTCTACTAAAACAGAGGGAATTTTCAAAACATTTTAGCAAGTCTTTCATTATTTAACTGTAACCATAAATAGTATATTTAACAAGTTACAATGTATCATTGCAGGGGTTGATTGTACAGAGAGCATTACACTGAGGACAGAGAGCATTACACTGAGGGCAGAGAGCATTACACTGAGGGCAGAGTACAGAGAGCATTACACTGAGGGCAGAGAGCATTACACTGAGGGCAGAGAGCATTACACTGAGGGCAGAGTACAGAGAGCATTACACTGAGGGCAGAGAGCATTACACTGAGGGCAGAGAGCATTACACTGAGGGCAGAGTACAGAGAGCATTACATTGAGGGCAGAGAGCATTACATTGGGGGCAGAGTACAGAGAGCATTACACTGAGGGCAGAGAGCATTACACTGGGGGCAGAGTACAGAGAGCATTACACTGAGGGCAGAGTACAGAGAGCATTACACTGAGGGCAGAGTACAGAGAGCATTACACTGAGGGCAGAGTACAGAGAGCATTACACTGAGGGCAGAGTACAGAGAGCATTACACTGAGGGCAGAGTACAGAGAGCATTACACTGAGGGCAGAGTACAGAGAGCATTACACTGAGGGCAGAGAGCATTACACTGAGGGCAGAGTACAGAGAGCATTACACTGAGGGCAGAGTACAGAGAGCATTACACTGAGGGCAGAGTACAGAGAGCATTACACTGAGGGCAGAGTACAGAGAGCATTACACTGAGGGCAGAGAGCATTACACTGGGGGCAGAGTACAGAGAGCATTACACTGAGGGCAGAGTACAGAGAGCATTACACTGAGGGCAGAGTACAGAGAGCATTACACTGAGGGCAGAGTACAGAGAGCATTACACTGAGGGCAGAGTACAGAGAGCATTACACTGAGGGCAGAGTACAGAGAGCATTACACTGAGGGCAGAGTACAGAGAGCATTACACTGAGGGCAGAGTACAGAGAGCATTACACTGAGGGCAGAGTACAGAGAGCATTACACTGAGGGCAGAGTACAGAGAGCATTACACTGAGGGCAGAGAGCATTACACTGAGGGCAGAGTACAGAGAGCATTACACTGAGGGCAGAGTACAGAGAGCATTACACTGAGGGCAGAGTACAGAGAGCATTACACTGAGGGCAGAGTATGGAGAGCATTACACTGAGGGCAGAAGCATTACATTGACGGCAGAGAGCATTACACTGAAGGCACAGCAAGGACAGCTTTACACTAAGGGTAGAGTATGGACAGCATTACACTGAGAGCAGAGAGCTTTACACGGAGGACAGAGTACGGAGAGCATTACACTGAGGGCAGAGAGCATTACACTGAGGGCTGAATATAGAGAGTTTTACACTTTTTTAATATTTGTTTATGGGATGTGGGCATCGCTGGCAAGGCCAGCATTTATTGCCCATCCCTAGTTGCCCTTGAGAAGGTGGCAGTGAGCCGTCTTCTTGAACCACTGCAGTCCGTGTGGTGAAGTTACTCCCACAATGCCGTTAGGGAGGGAGTTCCAGGATTTTGACCCAGCGACGATGAAGGATCAGCGCTATACTTCTAAGTCAGGATAGAATGTGACTTGGAGGGAACTTGGAGGTGGTGGTGTTCCCATGTGCCTGCTGCCCTTGTCCTTCTAGGTGGAAGAGGTCGTGGGTTTGGGTGGTGTTGCCAAAGAAGCCTTGGCGAGTTGCTGCAGTGCATCTTGTAGATGGTACACACTGCAGCCACGGTAAGCTGGTGGTGGAGGGAGTGAATGTTTAAGGTGGTGAATGGGGTGCCAATCAAGTGGGCTGCTTTGTCAAGGATGGTGTCGAGCTTCTTGAGTGTTGTTTGAAATGCACTCATCCAGGCAAGTGGAGAGTATTCCATCACACCCCTGGCTTGTGCCTTGTAGATGGTGGAAAGGCTTTGGGGAGTCAGGAGGTGAGACACTCACTGCAGAATACCTAGCCTCTGACCTGCTCTTGTTGCCACAGTATTTATGTGGCTGGTCCAGTTAAGTTTCTAGTCAATGGTGACCTCCAGGATGTTGATGGTGGGGGATTTGGCGATGGTAATGCCGTTGAATGTCAAGGGGTGATGGTAAGACTCTCGCTTGTTGGAGATAGTCATTGCCTGGCACTTCTGTAGCGCGAATGTTACCTGCCACTTATCAGCCCAAGCCTGAACGTCGTCCAGGTCTTGTTGCATGTGGGCTTTGGACTGCTACATTATCTGAGGAGTTGCGAATGGCACTGAACACTGTGCAGTCATCAGCGAACATCCCCATTTCTGACCTTATGTTGGAGGGAAGGTCATTGATGAAGCAGCTGAAGATGGTTGGGCCTAGGACACTGCCCTGAGGAACTCCTGCAGCAATGTCCTGGGGCTGTGATGATTGACCTTCAACCACCACAATCATCTTCCTTTATGCTAGGTATGACTCCAGCCAGTGGAGAGATTTCCCCCTGATTCCCATTGACTTCAGTTTTACAAGGACTCCTTGATGCCATATTCGGTCAAATGTTGCCTTGATGTCAAGGGCAGTCACTCTCACCTCACCTCTGGAATTCAGCTCCTATGTCCATGTTTGGACCAAGGCTGTAAGGAGGTCGGGAGCCGAGTGGTCTTGGCGGAACCCAAACTGGGCATCAGTGAGCAGGATATTTGTGACTAAGTGCTGCTTTTTAGCACTCTCGATGACACCTTCCATCACTTTGCTGATGATTGAGAGTAGACTGATTGGGTGATAATTGGCCGGATTGGATTTGTCCTGCTTTTTGTGGACAGGACATACCTGGGCAGTTTTCTACATTGTCGGATAGATCTTCTTCTTAGGCAGTCCCTCGGAACCGAGGATGACTTGCTTCCACACTGAAAATGAGTTCTCAGGTGACTGATGAGTCCAATGCGGGACCTACAGTCTCTGTCATAGGTGGGGCAGACGGTGGTTGAAGGGGCGGGTGGATGGGGTGCTTGGGTTGACATGCACTCCTTCCGCTGTTTGTGCTTGGCTTCCGCTTGCTCCCGGTGAAGAGACTCGAGGTGTTCGGCGCCTTCCCGGATGCTTCTCCTCCACTTTGTGCAGTCTTGGGCCAGGGATTCTCAGGTGTCGGTGGGGATGTTGCACTTTTTCAAGGAGGCTTTGAGGGTGTCCTTGAAGCGTTTCTTCTGCCCACCTGCGGCTCTCTTGTCGTGTCGGAGCTCCAAGTAGAGCGCTTGTTTTGGGAGTTTCATATCGGGCATGCGGATGATGTGGCCCATCCATCGGAGTTGATTGAGCGTGGTCAAAGCTTCGATGCTGGGGATGTTGGCCTGAGCGAGAACACTGACGTTGGTGCGCCTATCCTGCCAATGGATTTGCAGGATCTTGCGGAGGCAGCGTTGGTGGTACCGCTCCAGTGCTTTGAGGTGCCTGCTGTACATGGTCCATGTCTCTGAAGCATACAGGAGGGCGGGTATCACTACTGTTCTGTAGACTATGAGCTTGGTGCTGGGTTTGAGGTCCTGGTCTTCAAACACTCTCTTCTTCAGGCGACCGAAGGCTGCACTGGTACACTGAAGGCGGTGTTGGACTTCGTCATCGACGTCTGCCCTTGTTGACAGTAGGCTCCCAAGGTATGGAAAGTGGTACATGTTGTCCAAGGCCTCGTCATAGATTTTGATAATCGGGGGGCAGGTTGGTAGAGGACCTTTGTCTTACGGATGTTTAGTGTAAGGCCCATGCACTTGTACGCTTCGGTGAAGCTGTTGACAATGGTTTGGAGTTTGACCTCAGAGTGTGCGCAGATGCAAGCATCATCTGCATATTGTAATTCGATGACAGAGGATGGGACGACCTTGGATCTGGACTGGAGGCGACGGAGGTTGAACAGTTGCCTGTTTGTTCTGTAGATTAGCTCCACTCCAGCGGAGAGCTTACTGAGGGTGAGATGGAGCATTGCAGCCAGGAAGATCGAGAAGAGCGTTGGTGCGATGACACAGCCTTGCTTGACCCCGGTCCATACGTGAATTGGGTCTGTGGTGGATCCGTTGGTCAGAATCATGGCTTGCATGTCGTCATGAAGCAGGCGGAGGATGGTGACAAACTTCTGCGGGCAGCCGAATTTGAGGAGTACACTCCATAATCCCTCACGGTTGATGGTGTTGAAGGCCTTTGTGAGGTCAAAGAAGGCCATGTACAGCGGTTGGTGCTGTACCCTGCATTTCTCTTGTAGTTGATGCGCGGTGAAGATCATGTCCATTGTGCCCCTTAGTGGGTGGAATCCACATTGCGACTCTGGGAGGAGCTTTTCAGCCACTGGGACAAGGCGATTGAGGAGGATTCTTGCGATGACTTTCCCTATGGCAGACAGCAGGGAGACTCCTCTCTAATTACCGCTATCGGACTTGTCACCTTTCTTGAAGATGGTCACGATTAGTGTCTCTGAGATCCCCTGGCATGCTCTCCTCCTTCCAAATAAGTGAAATTAGTTCTTGTATTCATGCCAATAGTGCTTCTCCGCCATGTTTTAGCGCCTCGGCGGGGATTCCATCTGCTCCTGGGGCCTTGTTGTTCTTCAGTTGTCGGATGGCCTTTCAACCACATGCCGGGCTGGGGTTGTGCTGAGGTGGTGGTGGGTAGCATGCTGCGGGATGGAGTTGAGGACACTTGCGTCGAAGACAGAGTCTCGGTTAAGGAGATCTTCTAAGTGCTCCTTCCAGCGGGCATGACTGCCTCTCTGTCCTTGATGAGTACCTCTCCGTTCTTGGCCCACAGTGGGGTAGGACCTTGGGTGCTTGGGCCATAGGTGGTCTTGACTGCGCTAAAGAATCCACGCACGTCATGGTTGTCGGCTAGCTGCTGGATCTCCTGCACTTTCTCCACCCACCATCTGTTCTGTAGGTCGCAAGTTTTTTGTTGAACTTCGGCCTTTAAGCGCCTGTAGAGCTGCTTTCTTGCTCTCGAGTTCTGTTACTGTTTCCAAATCAGGAATACCTTGCACTTGCAGCTTATTAGCTCCTGGATCTCCCAGTTGTTCTCATAGAACCAGTCTTGGCGTTTCCTGGTCGAGTGACCGGGCGTCTCTTCACAGGTGCTGATTATGGAGGCCTTGAGTGCAGACCAGGCGCTGTGGACACTCTCTGTCTCTGCATCACTGGGAGTCGTCAGGTTGTTTGTGAGGCACAGGCTGAATAGGGCTTTCTTAGCAGGGTCTTTGAGTGCTCCAGCGTTGATTTTCCTGTGGCATTGCTTCTGTTGCCGCCGCTGTTTTGGGGCTACGTTGATGGAGATGACAGAGCGGATTAGGCGGTGGTCTGTCCAGCAGTCATCAGCTCCTGTTATGGCGCGGGTGATGCGGACGTCCTTGCGGTCCCTCGCTCGGACGATGACGTAGTCCAGCAGATGCCAGTGCTTGGAGCGAGGGTGTTGCCATGAAGCCTTCTACTTGTCTCTCTGACGGAACAAGGTGTTGGTTATGACAAGGCCATGTTCTAAGCATTTCGTCAGGAGGAGGGTGCCGTTGGAGTTGACTTTCCCTACCCACTCTCTGCCAATCACACCTCCCCAGAGGTCTGTGTCCTTTCCAACTCTGGCGTTGAAGTCGCCAAGGAGGATCAGTTTGTCACCTGTTGGGACTCGGGACAGGGATTGTTCGAGGCTGGAGTAGAATTCCTCTTTGGTCTCGTCTGTGGCTTCCAGTATTGGGGCGTACGCACTGATGACTGTAGCGCACTGGTTCCGGGCTAGGGTGAGCCGTAGAGTCATGAGGCATACATTTATTCCACAAGGGGAGTCTCTGAGACGTTCAACTAGCTCATTTTTTATGGCGAAGCCTACCCCATGGAGGCGGTGTTCTTCTTCAGGTTTGCCTTTGTAGAAGAAGGTGTAACCACCGCCTTGCTCCTTGAGCTGGCCTTCCCCTGCCCACCGGGTCTCGCTTAGGGCGGCGATGTCTATGTCGAAACATCTGAGCTCCTGGGCAACGATAGCAGTACAGCATTCTGGTCTGTCACTGTTCGGGTTGTCCATGAGGGTCCTGACGTTCCAGGTCCCAAACTTCATTTAAAAGGGTGGAAGATGCCTTTGCGTGAATTATTTTAACGTGGGGTGGCCGTTGCACATCAGCTACCACATGGGCTTGACAGAGCAATTTCTTGGTCCAATGGCAAGAGGATCCAAGAAATTGGAGACATCGGCCTAGCACACACACACATAGATGCCAGTGTTGTAGCTGTACTGGAACAGCTTGGCTAGAGGCACAGCTAGTTCTGGAGCACAAGTCTTCAGCATGATAGCCGGGATGTTGTCGGGGCCCATAGCCTTTGCTGTATCCAGTGCGCTCAGCCGTTTCTTGATATCACGTGGAGTGAATCAAATTGCCTGAAGATTGGTTTCTGTGATGGTGGGGAGCTCAGGAGGAGGCCGCTCTGGATCATCCACTCAGCACTTCTGGCTGAAGATGGTTGCAAACGCTTCAGCCTTGTCTTTTGCACACGTGCTGGGCTCCACCGTCATTGAGGATGGGGATATTCTTGGAGCCTCCTCCTCCCATTAGTTGTTTAATGGTCCACCACCATTCACGACTGGATGTGGCAGGACTGCAGAGCTTTGATCTGATTCGTTGATTGTGGGATCGCTTAGCCCTGTCTATAGCATGCTGCTTCCGCTTTTTAGCATGCATGTAATCCTGTGTTGCAGCTTCATTTTTAGGTACACCTGGTGCTGGTCCTGGCATGCTCTTCTACACTCCTTATTGAACCAGGGTTGGTCCCCTGGCTTGAGGGTAATGGTAGAGTGAGGGATATGCTGGGCCATGAGGTTACAGATTGTGGTGGAATACAATTCTGCTGCTGCTGATGGCCCTCAGCGCCTCATGGATGCCCAGCTTTGAGCTGCTAGATCTGTTCTGAATCTATCCCATTAGGCACGGTGGTAGTGCCACACAACATGATGGAGGGTGTCCTCAGTGTGAAGACAGGACTTCGTCTCCACAATGACTGTGCGGTGATCACTGCTACCAATACTGTCATGGACAGATGCATCTGCGACAGGCAGATTGGTGAGGACGAGGTCAAGTAGGTTTTTCCCTCGTGTTGGTTCTCTCACCGCCTGTCTCAGGCCCAGACTGGCAATTATGTCCTTCAGGACTCGGCCAGCTCGGTCAGTCGTGATGCCACCGAGCCACTCTTGGTGATGGACATTGAAGTCTCCACCCAAAGTACATCCTGTGCCCTTGCAAGTGGAGGAGTACTGATTCATCAGCTGAGGGAGGGCGGTAGGTGGCAATCAGCAGGTTTTCTTGCCCATGCTTGACCTGAGGACTCCAGGGCCACTCCTTCCCGACTGTATCCCACTGTGCCGCCACCCCTGGTGGGTCTGTCCAGCCGGTGGGACAGGATATACCCAGGGATGGTAATGGAGGAGTCTGGGACATTGGCTGAAAGGTATGATTCTGTGAGTATGATTATGTCAGGCTGTTGCTTGTCTAGTCTGTGGGACAGCTCTCCCAATTTTGGCACAAGTCCCCAGATGTTGGTGAGGAGGACTCTGCAGGGTCGAGTGGGCTGGGTGTGCCGTTGCCGTGTCTGTAGCCGGTGCCGACGCCGATGCTGGGTGGTCCGTTTGGTTTCATTCTTCTTATTGTGTTTCGTAGCGGTTTGTTACAACTGAGTGGCTTGCCAGGCCATTTCAGCGGGCATTTAAGAGTCAACCACATTGCTGTGGGTCTGGAGTCTCATATAGGCCAGACCAGGTAAGGACGGCAGATTTCCTTCCCTACAGGACATTAGTGAACCTGATTGGTTTTTACAACAATCCGATAGTTTCATGGTTACCATTACTGATACTAGCTTTTTATTCCAGATTTATTTAATTAACTGAATTTAAATTCCCCAGCTGCCGTGGTGGGATTTTGAACTCATGTTTCTGGATCATTAGTCCAGGCCTACTGAATTACTAGCTCATTGACATTACCACTATGCTACTGTTCCTGAGGGCAAAGGGCATTACACTGAGAGCAGAATACAGAGAGCATTACACTGAGGTCAGAGTACGGAGGGCATTACAGTGAGGGCAGAGTACAGAGAGCATTACAATCAGGACAGACAGCATCACATTGAGGACAGAGTACGGACAGCATTAAACTGAGGGCAGTGAGCATTACACTGAGGGCAGAGTACGGAGAGCATTAAACTGAGGGCAGAGAGCATTACACTGAGGGCAGAGAGCATTACACTGAGGGCAGGAAGCATTACACTGAGGGCAATGTTTAAACTTTCCTGATGCCCAGTTGCCATTGATGGCTAATTGTGCTGACTGTATGGCTGGAATTTTCTTTACCTGGGCGGGTCTGGTGTGCGCGGTCGGCATGGCGAGTCGCGAGCCCATTGCTGGCTCCATCCTGCTCCACAGAACGACTTTACATTAATGCCGCCTATTAAGCCTGCCCTGCGCGTTACACAGCCCAATTAAAAGGTGCGGGTCTGGTGACATCATTGATGACGCGTTTTCAGCTGGGATACGTAAAGGAGCCATGGCCACATTGCATTTGAAGGTTCACCTGGGAGTGTGCAGTCAGTGCACTTCATAATTCCACTGCTGCACACACCACCAGAGATGACTGTACAGAGGCAGCTAGGTTCTCCGATGACTCGCTCCATATGCTTGTGGAGGGAGTCAGAGCACGCAGCGTGGAAGAGACCTCGCCAGCAGAGCAAAGGAGCCTGGCTCCAAATAGCAGAGGATGTGAATAGCAGGGATATCGTCAGGAGGACCTGGGCGCAGTGCCGCAAACACTTCAACGATCTTGTTAGATCAGGAAAGATGAGTCCAAAGCCACACTCACCTTCATCCTGCTGTGCCTCTCATCACATCCCCATCACTCTGCTTTCCCAACCCTTCTCCTGCACATCCTTACTCACACCAACATACTTGCACCTCCACCCATCCCTCTCTCTCTATCTACATTATCACATCCCCATCTTACTAGTCACCCCTCACACTCACCCTCATCCCAGTGCAATTATACCAACTAACAATCATCAAGGGCCTCCACCACTGTCCAGGAACAAGAGGAAGACGACTCCTCAGAGGAGCCTCCAACCTCTGAGGGCGCACCGTCACCAGACAGAAGCGCACCCAGCACCAGAGCAGAAACGCACACCTCGGTGGGTCCCTCGCGAGATAGAATAGTGTTGTCACCTGGTGTCTCACAAATCACAACCGAGCAAGAGCAGATGGTGGTGACAGAGACAGCAGTGGAGACTGCTCGTCGAAGGGCACAGGACACTCCCAGCTCTGCTCAGCTGCATGCAGACGCTGAGCCTCGGGGGCCATCCAAGAAGAGGGCGATCCTGGAGGTGTAGCAAGAAGTGCAGGAGGCTCTGACAGGTTTTGCAAGGGAAATTCGGGATAGCATAAGATCCAAGGAGAGGACATATAAATTGGCCAGAAAAAGCAGCAAACCTGAGGATTGGGAGCAGTTTAGGATTCAGCAAAGGAGAATAAAGGGATTAATTAAGAGGGGGAAAATAGAGTATGAGAGTAAGCTTTCAGGGAACATAAAAAACTGACTGTAAAAGCTTCTATAGATATGTGAAGAGAAAAAGATTGGTGTAGTCAAGCGTAGGTCCCTTGCAGTCAGAATCAGGGAAATTTATAATGGGGAACAAAGAAATGGCAGACCAATTAAATACATACTTTGGTTCTGTCTTCACAAAGGAGGACACAAATAACCTCCCAGAGATGTCGGGGAACATAGGGTCTAATGAGAGGGAAGAACTGAATGAAATCAGTATTTGTAGGGAAATGGTGTTAGGGAAATTGACGGGATTGAAGGCCGATAAATCCCCAGGGCCTGATAATCTACATCCTAGGGTACTTAAGGAAATGGCCCGAGAAATAGTAGATGCATTGCTGGTCATCTTCCAAAATTCTACAGACTCTGGAACAGTTCCCATGGATTGGAGGGTAGCTAATGTAACCCCACTATTTAAAAAAGGTGGGAGAGAGAAAACGGGGAATTATACCCCTGTAAGTCTGACATCGGTAGTGGGGAAAATGCTAGAGTCCATTATAAAAGATGCAATAGCAGAGCACTTGGAAAACAGTGACTGGATCGGACAAAGTCAACATGCATTTACAAAAGGTAAATCGTGCTTGACTAATCTACTGGAATTTTTTGAGGATGTAACTGGTAGAATAGATAAGGGAGAACCAGTGGATGTGGTGTATTTGGACTTTCAGAAGGCTTTCGATAAGGTCCCGCATAAGAGATTAGCATGCAAAGTTAAAGCACATGGGATTGGGGGTAAGGTACTGACTTGGATAGAGAACTGGTTGGCAGACAGGAAGCAAAGAGTTGGAATAAACGGGTCTTTTTCCGAGTGGCAGGCAGTGACTAGTGGGGTACCGCAGGGATCGGTGCCAAGACCCCAGTTATTCACAATATATATTAATGATCTAGACGAGGGAACTAGATGTAATATCTCCAAGTTTGCAGACAACACAAAGCTGGGTAGGCATGTGTGTTGTGAGGAGGATGCAGAGAAACTCCAGTATGATTTGGACAAGTTGGGTGATTGGGCAGATGCATGGCAGATGCAGTATAATGTGGATAAATGCGAGGTTATCCACTTTGGTGGCAAAAACAGGAAGGCAGATTATTATCTGAATGGCAATAGATTGGGAAAAGGGGAAGTGCAGCGAGACCTGGGAGTCCTTGTGCACCAGTCGTTGAAGGTAAGCATGCAGGTGCAGCAGGCGGTTAAGAAGGCAAATGGTATGTTGGCTTTCATAGCGAGAGGATTCGAGTACAGGAGCAAGGATGTCTTGCTGCAGTTGTACAGGACCTTGGTGAGACCACACCTTAAGTATTGTGTGCAGTTTTGGTCACCTTATCTGAGGAAGGATATTCTTGCCATGGAGGGAGTGCAGTGAAGATTCACCAGACTGATACCTGGGTTGGCAGGAATGACGTATGAAGAGAGATTGGGATGATTGGGCTTGTATTCGCTAGAGTTTAGAAGAATGAGAGGGGATCTCATTGAAACCTATAAAATTCTAACAGGACTAGACAGACTAGATGCAGGAAGGATGTTCCCGATGGCGGGGGAGTCCAGAACCAGGTGTCACAGTCTAAGGATAAGGGGTAAGCCATTTAGGACTGAGATGAGGAGGGATTTCTTCACCCAGAGAGTGGTGAACCTGTGGAATTCTCTACCACAGAAGGCAGTTGAGGCCAATTCATTAAATATATTCAAGAAGGAGTTAGATATATTTCTTAAGGCTAAAGGGATCAAGGGATATGGAGATAAAGCAGGGACAGGGTACTGAATTTGGATGATCAGCCATGATCTCATTAAATGGCGGAGCAGGCTAGAGGGGCCGAATGGCCTACTCCTGCTCCTATCTTCTATGTTTCTATGTTTCTATGCGAGCGCGATGACTGCCAGTATTCAGAGAATGGAGTAGTCCATCTCCAACATGAGCATCACTGTGTCGCAGGCGATGGCGACTGTAGGCTCTTCCATGGATAGGATGGCCACCTGCATGGAGCAGCTAATGTGCCACTCACAGGAGCACACGGTCTCTATGGAGAATAGATGGCTTTCTATGGAGGATAGATGGCTATCTATGGAGAATAGATGGCTTTCTATGGAGGATAGATGGCTATCTATGGAGAATAGATGGGTATCTACGGAGGATAGATGGCTATCTATGGACACTAGATGGGTATCTACGGAGGATAGATGGCTATCTATGGACACTAGATGGGTATCTACGGAGGATAGATGGCTTTCTATGGAGGATAGATAGGTATCTACGGAGGATAGATGGCTATCTATGGACACTAGATGGGTATCTACGGAGGATAGATTGCTTTCTATGGAGGATAGATGGGTATCTACGGAGGATAGATGGCTCTCTATGGACACTAGATGGCTCTCTATGGACACTAGATGGCAGAGGCTCATAGATGTCCTTTCTAGGAGGGATATCAGTGTAGATGTGGGTCCTCATGGCCCCACTGATGTGCAGCAAGGTGCTCTCCAGCTCCTTGCTAGCAGGAACGTGCGGGTGGCCCATGAGAGGGATGATGGTGAGAGGGGACATGGAAGTCTGGGCTCCTCTCAAAGCGCTCACATTTCACCCCATTGCCACACCTTCAGTCAGAGCCCCAGATGCCTCCCCGGACAGCGATGGCCGAGTCTGCCCCTGCACAGTCGCAGGAAGAGCAGACTTTGGCGGGGCCATCACAGGCTCCAAAACCCAGAGGATGACCCCCAAAACTGGCTAAGCAGTCGCAGCAGGGAAGTGAGGAGGCTGCCTCTAGCTCTGCTGAAGCCACAGGGGTAGCACCACGTAGAAGCACGTGGAAGAGAAAGATGCCACACAAGTAGATTCACAAGGGTAGCCACTTGGGTGTTTTATTCAATGTTAATGTGAAGTTTCAGTTAATTTAATGTGAACCATAAATTTCTTTCTTTTCAAAACTTTCCAGTCTTGGACAAATTTGTGTGCACCATTTGAAGTGGCTTCGTTAGTTGGAGTGATGGTGGTGACTGTGAAAGGAATGGATTGGTCATTGTAAGGATGCTTTATGGTGTGGCTGTGGGGTGTTGCCAACCTGGCAAAGCATGTGACAGCCATATGGGTGTACTGCGTAAAGTTAAGTAAATCTGGCCATGATGAAGCCATCCCTGGCTTCCCAGGCAGCAATGTGCTTGAGTGCTGGTGGGATCTGCTCTGCAGGTTCCTACAGCTCCTGCTCCTCCTCGTCTTCCAACTGCTCGTCCTCCTCCTCCTCCTGCTCCTCCTCCTCTGAAGAGGCGGTGCGTTCAGTGCCTTGCCCCTCATGCAGCGCTAATCCTCACTGCTGCACTATGTTGTGCAGGGCGCAGCAGACCACAACAATTCTGGAGATCCTGGCTGGTGCATACTGAAGGGCTCCTCCAGATCTGTCAAGCATCTGAATTGCATTTTGAGCATGCCTATTTCTGCTCTATGACACATCTGGTGGAGATGTAACTTTCATTATATCTCTCCTCGGCCTCAGCACTTGGCCTCCTCAAGGGTGTCATGAGCCACGTCTTCAATGGATAGCCCTTGCCTCCAAGCAGCCAGCCAGAAAGTCTGTTTGGAGTTGCGAAGAGTTGAGGGAGGGTGGACTGGTGCAGCACAAAAGAGTCATGACAGCTGCCAGGGAATTTGGCGCACACATGCATAATGATCTTCCTATGGTTGCAGACCAGCTGCACATTCAGGGAGTGGAAGCCTTTGCGGTTCACAAATACTCCTGGGTGGTGATGGGGTGCCCTGATGGCCACATGTGTGCAGTCGATGACACCCTGCACCCATGGGAAGCCAGCCAGAGTGGCAAAGCCGATCGCCCACTCAGTAACACTGGCTTCATCAGTGGCAAAGTTGATATAATTGGCTGACTTGTCAAACAGGGCATTGGTGACCTGTGTGATGCATCTGTGGGCAGCTGACTGTGAGATGCTGCAAATGTCTGCTGCAGATCCCTGGAAGGAGCCTGAGGCGAAGAAGTTGAGGGTGCTGGAGACTTTGACAGCCACTGGTAAGGTGTGTCCACCCACTGCTCTGGGCTGCAGGTCTTCCTCCAGCAATGTGCAAATGTTTGTGATGACCTGGCACGATAGGCTGAGCCTCCTTTGGCACTGCTGCTCAGTCATGTTGAGGAAGCTCATCTTCTGCCTGTATACCCTGTGTTGGGGGTATTGCCTTCGGCGCGGTGCAGCCCTGTGCTGATGGCCTCTGTCCTGTGGAGCATCAGGGCGTTGAGGAGAAGGTTAGTTGGTGTTGTTGGTGCTGCTGGTGTGCCTGATGCTGCTGGTCTTGGGACTCATCGTGGTCAGATTCTGAGGACCAAGGTGAGACAGTATAAACAGCATCCATGCTGATGGAAGAGATGGCAGGTCAAGTAGAGTTGACAGAAGTGATCTGTCAATGGTGAGAGAGGTTCTTCCAATGAGGTGAGACTCGATGGAGACTTTGCTGGAAACACTTGCAGCCTGCAGAAAGCTCAATCTGTGCTGAGAATTCAGTCAGCAGCAGCTTCTGCCTAAGGAAAGTGACCAGCTGTGAGGTGGGAGCTTTTATAGTACATTTGATGCTGTCAAATAATCAGCTGGAGCAATGGCCACTCAACTCCCGCCTCAGGTTGACAGATGTGGTTCCCGAGCTGCGTGAATCCCGTGGCCATGCAGGGAAATTTGAAATGTAGGGGGAAAAAGGCTCTTAACTGTCTGAAAACAAGGCTATAATAATTTCAATTAGGCCGCTCACCTCTGCCGGTTGGGTCACTGCCGCACAGGCAAACGCGCCCGAGGAAAGGCGCGTAGGGGCGGGATGTTGGCAAGTTCCCGACCCGCTGCTACTTTTTTCGAATTTCCCACCCAACCCACCTACATTCCTGCCCGCACGGACCCCAAGTAATTCCGGCCTATGTTTCATAAATAAAGCAAATCTTATTCTTTCTCAAAAATGCAAAGCTTGCATTCTCAAGTAATATGTAACGATTCACAATTAAGTTTACCAATAAACAACAAGGCATTCAAAGATGTTCCAATCCATGCTCAAGTAATTGCTCTCCATGAGCTATTATCCCAACAAAAATAACTAAGATGGCTTGCTTATTGTAAGTCACTGCACTGCACCAGCAAATTGTTGTTTAGATATTGGCCCAGAAATTGATCTCGCTCTGTTCCCGCGGGGGTAAGGCTTCCCCGCGATCTCTCACTCCACGTGTGCTTTTTCAGATCCAGCTCGCACGAACTTGATGTTCCAGACATCAGCTGGGCAGTGCTTGCGTATCCCACCGGCGTAGTGAATTCGTGCGAGCTGTGGGATCACGTGACTCAGTTAGAGCCAATGGCAGCACACCATCTTCCATTCATAAGTTTCACATACGTGCTGTGAAATCTATGAATCTTACACCCCCCCAAAATAACAGCTAAACCTCAATTAAATTTTTTTTAAAAAACCATCACATTAATAAAATAAGTATAGTTAAATAAATTAACCACTTTAAATAAAAAATTAAATTTTTGAAAAAATGTAAAATCTTTTAAAAAGTTATAAAAATAAACTTACCTGTCTTTAAAGTCTCTAAAAAAGATATACCTGTTAAAAAAAATTCAAAAAAATACTTAATTCACTACTTACCTTGTTAAAAGTGGGTCTTACTCCTCCTTTTTCCATTTCTAAAATCTTCCGTCCTTACCTGCGTGTCCAAAGTACGAAGTGCACAGCGTGCGCGCAGCCTGTAGCGCGCACGCGATGCACCGAGGAACCGCCCCCTTTTCAAAAGACCAAGTGCCGGTTTTCAGCGCATGCGCAGGGCATGCAGAAAACCGGCAATTGGAGAGAGAATACGCGAGAGTACGCAGTGCGTACTCTCGCGTCGCGGGATGAATTTTTGGCCCATTATTTATATAGACATGAAACACATATTCAAATGTATCATTCATAGCCTGGGCTATGAATGCAGTGAAATCCTGTTGCATTAACATTAACATGGCTCACAACCAGACTTGCATATGAAAAAAGGCTACACTAGTACTGCTTACTCACATACATTTTACTGATCTGAAAAATTGTGGCATTTTTTAATGTTTTATTTCTGGGAGAATTGCAGAGGTATCACTTCAGATTGACTCATCTTTTGTTTTATTTCTATTATGGATTTCATGCTTTAGCATGTCTGCTGACACACTTTGTTGTACTCTCCCTTTGACAGTCTCAGGTAGTAATGTCCAAATAGCTAATCATGATGCTTATGACCTCAGAAATGAGAGCATCTAGCTCCTTATTGAAAACTGCTGCCTCCATTTTCTAACTTAAGTTGACAACTGCAGCAGCCAATTTGTAAACTGCAACAAAACCAGCACATTTCAGGTCTTTAAATTTTAGAACCACTATTTATGAAAACCACTTTGCAGACATTTTACTCAGGTGCAGATTTATTTTGTAAAATATCCCCTTTAGCATTCACCTGAGTGTTGTGCTGAGCCATACAGATCAGCATGATTCCTGGCCAGGGTTGAGTTAGCAGATGTACTCGAGGGTGGTAGTGAGAGTGCTACAATTGGCCCTAGTGTCATTGGGTGATGGAGCAAATTACCTCACTCCTGATCATTACTCAGTGATCCTTGCTAGTAAGTTCACGGGGCTGAAATTGGACAGCACCAGGCCAGCCAACTCGACTTGGGTACAGGGAAAAATCCCTGCACTGGAATGAGTAGGCCTGAGGCATACTCGATAATGGGTCACATTTAAATTAGACCTGCACATCCCCAGGCAGCTCGCAAGCGAAGCAGATGTAGATTGCGGAGTGCTGTGTTGCCAGCAGAGGCCATCAGGTAAAGTCCCAGGAGGGATCGAGAGGGAGGCGATCAGGAGGTGGCCAAGTAGGAGCCGGTGGTAATGGTCCTCGGGATTGCTGTAGACCTGAGAGGAGC